>JARHVA010010124.1:0-215981 GCA_037957365.1 Torreya grandis
GTATGTATAGCCCTAAGATCAATATAGAAACAATTTACAAGACTTTATGACATGAATATTTTTGGTGAATGATGTGTATGAGTATATGCCAATCCATTTTGATTCTTCTTCTTTCAATTTGTTAAAAATATTATTGTTAGATAGTCAATGAATGCATAATTTTTAGTTGTAGAATTTATTTTTGAATTTGTATTAAGATTTTCTATAATAGGATTTTTTTTATATTCTTTTAAGTAAATACTGAGTTTTGGTTTATCACTTTTCATAGTGTTACTTAATCATTTTGGTGTATGCATTCTATTCTCATATCTAGAATATGTATTTCTTGTCCTATTTTTATGATAAAAGTTTTTGTATCTCCAAGAATTTGAATAGAACCACCAGTGTTTTTTAGGGTGCTAAAGCAAACCACTAAGAGGCTAGAAGGCTCAGGGGTTCCATGGGTTACTAGAGGTCAATAGTGGCTATTCAGTTTGGTAGCTTGCACCAAGCTATAGATAGACTTGTAAACCAAGTTGGGGCTAGTATGAACAAGCACATATATTATGCAAACACCTCTAGGGGATCCAACCACACTAAAATAAGTGACTAATATTGTACTATTGATTACATACACAATGTGAAAACCATAATACCGAATGAAAAGAGGATAACAAATGGAATGTAAATCTATAAACTAAGGCACTTTTAGGCCAAATGAAATACATTTTGAGCAACAAAGATGTTTTTAAGAAAGGGTCTAAAAACATGCCTATTTATATTTGAGCTATATTTTTGAAGCAAACCACTATTGTTTTCTTATAATGCAATGTTCTAGTTTGTGTGTGTGTGTGTGGGTGTGTGTGTGTGTGTGTGAGAGAGAGAGAGAGAGAGAGAGAGAGAGAGAGAGAGGAGAGAGAGAGAGATAGAGAGAGAGAGAGAGAGAGAGAGAGAGATGAGAGAGAGAGAGAGAGAGAGAGAGAGAGAGAGAGGAGAGAGAGAGAGAGAGAGAGAGAGAGAGAGAGAGAGAATGTTTAACAAGTTAACTAGGTTGACTTGAGCATGTATATTTCTAATATGCAATGAAGAATGTTTTATAAGGAGAAAAATGATATGCAATAAAGGAATGTTTCAAGCAATGAAAGTAATCATTAACCATATACAAGTGCAAGAAACTTTAGAAAATACTCTAATCAATGCGCAAAACAACTATTTTAAAAAAACAATTCAAACCCTATCACGTATACTACAATAAATAAATAAATAAATAGTTTCATTTTTCAAAGCAAAGTTCCCTCATATCAATTTCAAAGAAGATGTGTAGACTTTCTACCAATCGATTGTCCCATGCTAGGAGGCAAGAGAGGAAGAAGATCAGGCTGTGTGTAGGCTAAGTCTAGACCAAGAGAGCCAAAAGTTGTGGAAGAGGTGAAGAGGAAGCTGCCTATCTAAGAAAGCTAATTCAAAGAGCCACAAGAGACAAGTGTAATGAAGTATTATGGGAGCAAGGATAAATCCACAAGATTTAGGATCACTATCAACAACAATTTTGAATCACCAATGGAAGTTAAAATAGAGTAAGGGGATCCCTTTTCACAAAGAAAGCTATTATGCCAACCAAAAATCAAGATAGATTGAAGGAGGTAGCCAAGCTTTAGATGTGAGTGATAAATGGAGAATATTAGAGAAAATATGTAGTAAGATTAAATTTATAGGCTCAAATGAATGAGTAAATCCAATATAACTCAGCCCTAATCCACAAAACTATAAGAAACTAGCCATTTATATCTATTTCGGGTCCATTCTAAGCACTTTTCATACAAATTTCCTAGGCCACAACTTTCATGAAGGAAATATCCATCCTAGGCCATGGTTTTCCATCTTAAGTTATAGCCTGGGTAAAATAGGGACTTAGACAAAGTCAAAGGTCTCCCAAAAGGGTCCTAAGGGGTCCCTAGAGCACTTTTTTAGTGTGAAAAAGTGCCAAGGTGGATTGAGGATGTATAGGGGATGAGAATATCATGTGGGAAAGGTCCAAGCCAGTGGCAGATGTCTCTAAGTAAGATAACCAGGGTCGGTAGTCTACATGTGAGTCAATGTGTAATCATAGGGAGGATTAGGGTATAATGTAGCTCTAAGAATATGAATGGAACCACCAATGTTTAGCAGGGTGATAAATTAAAACACTAAGAGGCTAGAAGGCTCAGGGGTTCTATGGGCTACAAGAGGTCTAGAGTGGCTATCTAGTTTACCAAATTTCACCAAGCTATAGATAAAAATGTAAACCAAGTTGGGGCTATCACAAACAAGCACACAAATTATGCAAGAACCTTTAGAAGATCTAACCATAGTAAATCAAGTGGCTAATACTATACTATTGATTACATACACAATGTAAAAACCACAATACCGAAGGAAAATAGATAACAAATGGAATGTAAATCTAGCAACTAAGGTACATTGAGGTCAAATGAAAGATTTTTTGAGTAACAAAGACATTTTAAAGAAAGGTTCCAAGAGTATGCCTATTCTATATTTGAGATATCTTTTCAAATCAACACTATTTTTTTCTAACAATGCAATGTTCTGGTTTTAGCAAGAGAGAGAAAGAGAATGTTTAACAAGTTATCTAGGTTATCTTGAGCATGTATATTTCTAATATGCAATGAAGAATGTTTTCAAAGAGAGAAATGATATGCAATAAATAAATATTCCAAGCAATTAAATTACTCTTTAACCATATAAAAGTGTATGAAACTTTAGAAACTACTCTAAGAAATGCACAAAACAACTATTTTATTGAAACAATTCAAACCCTAGCATGTATACTACAAAAAATAAAAAAATATTTTCACTTTGAAAATCAAAATGTCCTCATATCAATATCAAATAATATGTGTATACTTTATACAAACTGATCTTCCAAGCTAGGAGGCAAGAGAGGAAGAAGATCAGGTTGTGTGTAGGTAGAGTCCAAACCAAGAGCCAAAAGTTATGGAAGAGGTGAAGAGGAAGTTGCCAATATGAGAAAGCCAATGCAAGGATCACAAGAAACAAGTGCAATGGAGTCTTAGGGGAGAAAAGAACAAGCCACAAGCTTCAAGAACACTATCACAAACAATGTGAATCACCAATGGAAGTTGCAATAGAGTAAGGGCATCCCTTTTCATAAAGAAAGTTATTGTGCCAAGCAAGAATCACGAGAGATTCAAGGAGCTAGTCAAGCTTTAGATGTGAGTTATCAATGGAGAAGATAATATTATATATATAGTAAGAGTGGATGTAGAGGCTCAAATTAATGAGTAAATACTAATATAACTTATCCGTAATCTACCAAACTACAATAAACTAGCCATTTAAAGCCATTTAGGCCCATTCTGGGCACATTTTCATGCAAACTGCCTAGGCCATAGAATAGACTATGGTTTTCATGAAGGAAACATATATCCTAGGCTAAAATTTTCCATCTTAAGCCACAAATTAGGTCAAATAATGGCTTATGTAAGTTAAAGATCTCTCGAAAGGGTCCTGGGGGGTCCCTAGAGAACCTGTCTGGTGTGAAAAAGGACCAAGGTAAACTAAGGATGTATAAGGGATGAGAATATAATGCAATAAAGGTCTAAGTGAGTGGGAGATGTCTCTAAGTAGGATAACCAGGGTTGATAGTATACACATGAGCCAATGTGTAATTATAAGGAGGATTAGGGTCATAGAAAGTATGATTACATATGCCCCTGATGTAAAAGCAATCAGTGTTTAAATGAACAAGGAGTGTTGTGAAGTATCTAAAAGACACACCAAAGAAAAGGAAAGCAAGAACTAAAAAGGATAAAAGAAAACATTACTTACACTTACCTAATAAGGATGGCATTAGAATAATTCAAAGGTGTAATCTATGGGTGAGAGTGCAAATGCTACATGATCCAAAATCTAACTCCAAATCCAGCTCCAATTCTATATCTAACTCCTATAAATAAGGGACATAAGTGATATCAAATCAAATCATACTATCTAAAATTACATTCACTAAGGCATCAGCCCTCGTGTTCTCCCTATAAGGGATATAGGTGAACTAGATGTTCTTGAAGAAAGAGATTAAATCATGTGCCACCTCAAAGAGGGGGAGCAACTCATAGCTAAAGATGACCAAGACACCAATTAGTTGAGACATGACTAAGAGTGAGTCTTAGAATAAATACACATAGCATGCACCTAACTCACATGCATTGATCAAGGTGTCAATGATTACATGATACTTGACAACATTATTCATTTCACTGATAAGGAAAAAACCAACTACAAAAAGCTCATGGCCCCATGGATCATCAATAACATAAGCTATAACTATCAATCCCAAGTTTCCCTGATTGTCTCCATATATGTGAATCACCACTAAGAGGAGAACCATGAAAGGGGTCGAGGACACAAGACTAACAACTACCAAAAGTCAATCTCAAAGTGAGGCAACGTGAAAATTTTAAATAAGGAAAAAAATAATGAAACCAAGCCACAACCACAGTGGTTAACCAATACCAGCAATAGGAAGAGGCAAAAAGGGAGTGGGGAAGTTTAGAGAAGATGAAGACTAGATCAAGTCCCGAACTGCCACAGTGAGCTAATGACCCTACCTACAACCATGATGAAAAAGAGAGATAGAGGGAGTTAGAATAAATCAACTATGGAAAAGTAGAGAAATGATTAACTAAAATAATCATAAGTAACTTCTATCCCGAGGTGTCCACAAAATGGGCACAGGCCTGGGAGGTCAATGGGGACCTAAAAGGGGTCTTGGGACCAAAACAGGGCTAAAGTAGGCCTAAATAAGCCTCATATTAAAAAATGGAAGCCATCAATGCATTCAAAACATGCCAAAACCTCTAAGATGGATGTCTCATGGTCTGAAATGTAAAAATAGGGAAAACCCCCAAAAAGGGCCCACCAAAAAGTGAAAAAAAAACCTAAAAAGAGGGGAAAAAGAGAAAAAAAGTCTGTTTCACTCTTGTTTTCACTCTGAGAGAGCCAAAGGAGATGTCATGAGCCAACAAATCCTAAGTGGAGTAAACAAGGACATGAGATCATGTTGAAGATGGCAAGATGGTTTAGGTAAGTCCTTTAAAGAAAATTTTCCAATTTTATTCAAAAAATTTGGGGTTTGGGAGGCCCTAGAGACATTTTGATGTGTTTCAAATGATTTATCAGGGGAATTAGACAAAATAAGACCTCAAAATGTTAGGATAGGTGAACTAAACAAAAGAAGACCAATGGAGGCTTAATCTATGGGCTGTAAGAGGTGAAATGGGGAGCCCTAGGGCTCTTTAGGATGCCAAAATGTAGGTCATAGCCTGGTTAGGCTAGGTTGTAAAAATCTATGTCTTGTCTCATTATCAGGGCATGGCTTCAACTAGAATTCTATGGCCTAGGGTAGTGAGGCCCTAGGCCAAGTCTCAAGGAGCCTGAAAGATCCTAGGAGCTCCCAAAAAGGGCCAAAATAAGGATGGAAAGAGAAAAACAAGTAAAGTAGATGAAAAATAATATTTTTATGCAACTTTACCTATTTCATAGCCATTAGACTAACTCAAGTTCATGTTTCTTGCTTGTGTAAACATGTGAAGGAGTTAGCATACCAAGAGAGGGAGATTCTTCATAGGTGAGAAAGTAGTAGGCACATATGGATAGATCGTGCAAGGTGGCCAACTGAGAGTGAGTTTTATCATGGCTAGCTAAGGTGATAGATCCTCTATCTATAGAAGACTAAGAGCACCTATGGAGCATAGGACTTTGAAGACTAGTACACGTGTCCTCATTATGTTACTCTAGGGACCTACTTAATGCATTAGCCACCACATGGGTATCAAATATGCATGTTTTACATCTAGAGGTTGTCCTTAGCATTGAGGATGTCTACTAGCTCTATGGGGAAGAGCCTATAGGCAAAGAGATAGACCTACCACATGTACATGATATATCTATAATAGAGATCTACTTGGTGAGACCCCACCCTTAGCAAAATTACCATGGGGTTTAGATCACACAGTAGCCATCAGGGGTACCACCACTTAGGATAGTGATAGTAGGTATTTTGGTATGGAAGCTCTATGCCAACCAGAGTACTAGATGACTACCACTCTCATGGATAGGATTTATCCAACATGTGAAGGGAGGATAGAGATATGCTTGGGGCTAGTATATCCTAGGTAGATTATACTAGTAGCTAGATCACATCCAATGCATAAGGGGAAGTATACTAACATATCCTAGCTTACTCATGTCTTAGGCCTACAAGAGGATCCCACTGACATGGCCGAGGATCCCATGGGGTAGTGATGTGTACCCTACACTCAAGGAGGGAAAATCATGGGCTACATGGTTTATAAATAGGGTTCAGCCTGTGCAAACCACCTTGGACCTAAATGTAGTTGCTAGTTATGTTTGTGATCCTTAGAGATCAATAATATGGCCAGAGGATGTAGCGATAGAGCCCTATGTGGTCTAAGAGGAGATCTAAGGTCCACAGGGTCCATACCATCATCCAAGGAGGTAGACTTTGGTGGTGAAAGAGAGACATGATTATCCCAAGCTAGCTAGGGTTGATCATGGTTGACAACTAAGGCAAAATGAGGGGGTAGTGGTGTAGAGAGGCTAGCACAATGAAGACCACCACCACTAAGAGGAACATGACCTACAAGTGGGAAATAGAGGCCATCCACACTACTAGGTAACACAAGTGTATTTTCTATATAACACTTTGTCTTTATACTTAGTGAAAGCCTATATGTGGTTAACATATATGCTCTATGTGTGTGTGTGTAGGAGACCAACCTAGCTAGACTAGACCCCAAGTGGACTCATTGATGAGGGAGCTATTCCATGATGTGGTGGTGATATCATTGATGAATCAAGTACTACATCTATTGATGTGGGTAGAGTCACATAATTAGTTTTAGAGGGTGGGTTCATGATCCTCACTCAAGTTGGTGAGGGTAGGAAATAGGATTCCATAGCTATAGGCCAAGTTAGCATGACACAAGGTATCCATGGCATGACTAGAGACTATTACAACACAACACAGTTAATAACTGGATAGAGGAGAGGTTAATATCTATTGACTATGGTTGAGATAGTTTAAGGTCAAAATAGACTAGCAGAGGCACTTGGAGAGAGGGTAGATTGGTTGGCTACCCTAGAGGAGACTGTGGCTCAACTAGTCGCTAAGTAGAGATTGAGATCTCCACTAGAGGTATGACTACTATAGATGTATCCCAGTCATAGGCTGATTAGTATAGTATCATATGTATAGCCATGTATGTGGAAGTTTTGGGAACTTGGAGCCTAGGCTCAGAATCCAAGTGATGTACCTATAGAAAAATATGCATTTTTTATAATATATACATCTTTTTCTCTTGATTAATGCATGTGTGTATATGATTTTATGTGTGATATATATTCTTCATCTGCTATAGACTACTAGATACAATGTGATTAGATAGTAGACATTACTAATAAATAACCCATGTATAGACACATATACAAATGGCAAAGAGGTTAGTAGTGCTATAAGAGAGGAAAGACTCACCTTACGACCATATGCGACTTTCTTGGAGGGCCATGCAAGACCTAGAAATGAAATGTCTTGAGGTAGAACCCGTTAATTGGGTGCCATAGGGGCTCACCTTTGATATTTGAGATACAAAATTCCCCATTCTCGAAAGAGGTAGTGATAACAAAAGGGCCAAACCACTTGTGAGTGAGTTTGCCTTTCTTACAGTGATCTTTTTCAAAACTAAGAACTATATCAACTATTTTGAATTGATGATTGTGTACCAAATTCTAGAATTGGTTGTGTTGATAGTTCTAGTAAGCATAGTTATGTTCAAGAGAAACTAGACATCACTCATCTAATTGCTCAAGATCGATGAGGTGAGCAATGTGTTCTTCCTCATCAAAAAGAGATCCAAATGTCTTAACTCATAGCAAAGGGATTAAGACCTATAAGGGAAGAAGAACCTCGAACCCATACATGAGAGAGTATGGGTTTGTCCTTGTGGCCATTCAAAATTTAGTTCGGTAGGCCCACTGAGCAAGATAGAGCATGAGATGTCAATCCCTCTTAGACTAGGAAACGGTATGAAGAATCATCTTCTTCAAAGTTTTATTTAAAGATTCTGCTTGCCCATTTCCCTAGTGGTAATGGGTAAAGGAGAATTGAAGCTTGAAACTAAAGCATTTAACTAGTTAATGCATCTTAGGGATTTGGAATCTGGGCCATTATCAACCATAATCACAAAGGGAACCCTAAACATACAAATAAACTAGTTCAAGACAAACTTGGTGATGGTAGTCCCACACATGTTGCTAAGAGGCATGGCCTCAACCCACTTCATAAAATATTCAATGGATGTGATGAACCAATGATGGAAATTAGAATAGGTGGGTTTGAATTCATCAATGAATTCAAGAGCCCAAACTGAGAAGGGGCATTAAAATCATCCCCAATGACTTGACACATCTTACACTTTTTGCATTATTAGGCTACATCCTTAACAAGAGTAGGCTAGTAGAATCCCATCATGATAATACATTGGGTAGTGGCTTACCCTCCCAAGTGGACACTACAAATGCTCCCATGATACTCCTCCAACATAAGAGGAATATCCTTAGGCATGAGGCACTACATCAACACCTATATCAAATGGTTAGCTTATGAATCTGATAGCATTTCTAGGGAGTTTTGATGGGGTAAGAGTGGTCCTCAAAGTAATAGACAATGTAATAATACAAATCACACTTAGAGACCTTAGCATGATCAATGGAGTAAACCATCTCATCAATAAATGCATCATCAACTAACTTCACACTAGGGTTGGGTAGTGGGCACTCAGCAAGTTGGTTAGCCACAACCAAATCGTTGGTGTATTTTTGGCTTATGATGCGAAGGTCAAAATCATGAATAAGCATGATCCACCTTGTATTTGTCAAGAAATCAGGGAACAACAAACATGCTCTGACTCCACTGGTTAGGATCTTGCTCCTCAGATAGAGCACAGTACGATTACCAAATATATAAGCAATTGAATATGCGGAAATAACCAGAAACACAAGTAACTAGAATTCACCAATAGCACAGAATATGAGAGACAATACACTATTTTGTATTAACACTAACAGAAAAGAATACATCAAAGAGCCGCCACACTCTTTCACCTTACAGAGATTCGCCACACCTCAAGTGTACAGTAATTCTTCTCACACACACACTCTCCTACACAAAAACGGTCCCAACAACCAACTCACACACAGAATTGGTGTTCACCTCACCAACCAGTCAGTAATAACCCTGCCGGTACATCAAGCACTCTATAGCACTTCAAGCTGATCTCTCATGAACCTGCAACCTGCAATTCAAAGACCAAGCTTACATGTAGATCACCAATGAGCTTGCAACAACCTGCAACTCATAGATCTTACAACTAGAAGGAACTCTTCCTTTCTATCTCATGCCTTATACAATACATGCCAATGGGTCTATAAATAGATCCTTAACTCAAACAATAACTAAGACTCTTAATTTAGACAATTGTCCTCGCAGCCCAAGACTCTGGCTGGTCTTGACATGCAAACTCATAGTTCACTTAACTAACTGTCCGTGAAACGAACACTTCGGGAACACACAGGCGACCGACGTCGGTCCCTGCTGGTCTGGTTCTGCCGACGTCGGCCGACTTCCTGCCATCGCCGGTTGCCTTCTGCACTGGATCCTGTCGACGTCGGTCATGCTGCCGACGCCGGTTCCTGTAGAACTCAGCAACCATTATTCCTCAGTTTGCAAAGGTTGAAGCTTTTAGCTCCACACCCTAACAATCTCCCACTTGGAGATAAACAGCTGCAACCTGTACCTGTACCTGTACACCGTCTAGTTTGTTTCCTTGGCTTTGTATCCCTCCTCAAGATCACTCTTGAAGACCAACCACCACAAAATCCGTGGTGCAAAATCTGTCATCCAAATTACCTGCCACATCCGCATCTACAACCATGTAGAAAAAGAACTTGACCCTGCATAGCATGTGCACCTGTTGCTGGTCCAACTGAACTGCCCTTCAGTATTACTCTCCCGGATTGACTCCAAACTTGTGACAACTCCCACTGCTTGGGAAAACTCAGGTTTAGTACATACCATGCACTCAACCTCATTATGTGAATCAAGACACCTGTTCTAAGAACTGTCTAACCATCGGCGTGCTAACCGGCTTCACACAATCATCCTGAAACAAAGTCAAAAAGACCTCCATGTCTCTAGAACACACTCATGCCAAAGAATCTTGCTGCTCCCAGATTCTCCATGACAAACTCCTGAACTAGCTTTACCTTTAGTTCAGAAATACCTGTATATGTAACCTGCAACAAGCACATCATACAGAAAATAGAATAGTGTAGCTAATACTATCCAACCTGGTAAAGAGAAACACAATGATCAAACCTCCATTGCCCTGCAGCTAATACAAGATCATATACCCTGATCTTCCATCTCATGTAACCATTTCCGCTCTTCTTCATCCTCAACATCCATTCGTCTCTCAGTGCTTACTTCCAGCTGGCAACACTACCCAAAACACCTGTTTGGTTCTCCTCCAAGGAATCACATCCTCATCCATGCCTAGCTCCCACTGTTTCCTGGATCTACCTGTTCTGCTTCTTCAATAACTTCCTGGTCCTATGCCATAAGTGAGCAACAAGTAGTGTAAAGAAGGGAAATGATGAATTTAAGAACTTACTTACACCTTCAGTCCTCCAAATGGGCGCTTGAGACTCCATGACAACTAGCTGTCCACCCAAAATTCGTCTCAGTAACCGATGCCGGTCACATCTCAGTCTACAGCCGACCGATGTCGGTTCCCTGCGACTGCCTCTCTGCCGACGTCGTTTTCCCCTGGCCGACGCCGGTCTCTGTCTGCCCCGAGTCACCGACGTCGGGCTGCACATAGCCGACGTCGGTCCCTGTCTGGACGCCGACGCTGGTTTTCCTGCCGACGTCGGTCTCTGTGTTTTTCTTGTGAGACCTGACTTTTTCCCGCGAGCTCTTTTTGGATCAAAACCTTGTCCAAATCACCTTTGCTCTGCTCAGAATTCCTCTGCACCTTATGTTGAACTCTGTCCGTCACTTTCTCCTTGAAAACCAAGGCTTTCCCGTTCTTGTCACTAGCATCGGATTCCTCAAGAAACCTTACCTTCTTCTTCTGCATACAGAAACCATGATCCATGCCTTCCGAATCCGAAAGCATATTCTTTGACTCAAGAACCAGCATCTCCTTCTTATCTATGTGACCAAGCCTATCAAGCCACATCTCTGAATCTACAGCTGAAGTAGATAACCCAGAAAGAGAATCAGTAAAACAAGTAGATAGATAAAGCGTACCTACTTTCTTACCTCTAGCTATAACAAGTGTACCCTTGGTAACCTTCCAAGAGTCCGCTGAGAGAGTTACTGTGCAACCCTCTTCACCCAAGCTTCTAACAGAAATCAGATTCCGTTTCAGAACTGGGACATGCATGACCTCCTTTAACACCCATGTGTCACCTGTCTGCAATTTCAGCTTCACTTTGCCTTTGCCAACAACCTGACAAGGCTTACCATCTCCTACACAAATTTCTCCAAAGTCTCCCTGGACATACTCATGAAAAAATTCTCTATGTGGAGATGCATGAAAAGAGGCACCAGAATCTAATACCCAAGATTCTACTTTATCCAAAGAACATACCAGAGCATCCTGTGCAATGTAACCCGCAGCATCTGCTTCTTCTTCATGTTCTTCATGATGATCTTCACCCGATCTGCAATCTCTCTTTAAGTGCCCTTGCTTTCCACATTTCCAGCAGGTTATTCTGCCATACCTGGACTTGGATCTCTTGCCTGTCTTCGACCTTGATCTCCCACGCTCTGTCCTCTCTCTTGGCCTTCCTCTTCCTTCAACACTCAAAGCATTTCCAGATAATTCCCCTGTGCTTTTCCTGCGTATCTCTTCATTCAAGATTACACTCACAACATCATCCACTTTTAAGACTTTTGAAGGAGACACAGTATTAGAAACTGCCATTACCAAACCTTCCCAACTTTCAGGTAATGAACACAAGATTAAGAGAGCTCTAAGTTCATCATCAAATACAATATTCACTGAACTTAACTGGTTTACCAAACCATGGAAATCACTAAGATGGCTATGAATAGATCCACCTTCCAACATTTGCAAATTAAATAAACGCTTCATAAGAAATACCTTGTTTGAAGCTGAGGGTTTTTCATATAAATTTGCCAAAGATTTCATCAACTCCACCGTTGTCTTACACTGTGATAAGCTGGAAATCACAGATGAATCAAGACTCAATCTAACAGATCCCAGAGCCTTCCGATCAAGAACCTCCCATTCTTCATCTTTCATATCCAAGGGTTTGCTAGCAACCCCACCCAACGGTAAGTACAAATCTTTCTGATACAGATAGTCCTCAATCTGCATCCTCCATAATTGGTAGTTCTTGCCATTGAACTTGTCCATTCGTAGTTGACTGCTTTCTGACATTGCTCAACTCCCACTCAAACAGAAACCCTGTGAGTAACCTGTAATCAAAACACACTACCCAGATCTACACCAATCTGTTAGTATCCCAACCAAAAGCTCTGATACCAATTGTTGGTATCAAGCTCAAGAACCTACAACCAAGGCTCTGATACCACTTGTCAGGAAATCAGGGAACAACAAACATGCTCTGACTCCACTGGTTAGGATCTTGCTCCTCAGATAGAGCACAGTATGATTACCAAATATATAAGCAATTGAATATGCGGAAATAACCAGAAACACAAGTAACTAGAATTCACCAATAGCACAGAATATGAGAGACAATACACTATTTTGTATTAACACTAACAGAAAAGAATACATCAAAGAGCCGCCACACTCTTTCACCTTACAGAGATTCGCCACACCTCAAGTGTACAGTAATTCTTCTCACACACACACTCTCCTACACAAAAATGGTCCCAACAACCAACTCACACACAGAATTGGTGTTCACCTCACCAACCAGTCAGTAATAACCCTGCCGGTACATCAAGCACTCTATAGCACTTCAAGCTGATCTCTCATGAACCTGCAACCTGCAATTCAAAGACCAAGCTTACATGTAGATCACCAATGAGCTTGCAACAACCTGCAACTCATAGATCTTACAACTAGAAGGAACTCTTCCTTTCTATCTCATGCCTTATACAATACATGCCAATGGGTCTATAAATAGATCCTTAACTCAAACAATAACTAAGACTCTTAATTTAGACAATTGTCCTCGCAGCCCAAGACTCTGGCTGGTCTTGACATGCAAACTCATAGTTCACTTAACTAACTGTCCGTGAAACGAACACTTCGGGAACACACAGGCGACCGACGTCGGTCCCTGCTGGTCTGGTTCTGCCGACGTCAGCCGACTTCCTGCCGTCGCCGGTTGCCTTCTGCACTGGATCCTGCCGACGTCGGTCATGCTGCCGACGCCGGTTCCTGTAGAACTCAGCAACCATTATTCCTCAGTTTGTAAAGGTTGAAGCTTTTAGCTCCACACCCTAACAATATTCCTACCAATAAGATGTGTCTTATTGAGAAAGTAATGAAATGGATCAGATTGGACAATCAAATTGGTATTCTAGCCCAACATGTAATGTCTCAACTTATTCATAGCAAAGATGAGAGAGAGGCACTAATTCTCAACCAGAGAATAATTGAGATTAGGGCCAACCAACATTCTAGAGATGTAGTAAACAACACTCTCCCTATTAGTGTCATCTTTTTGGCATAGAATGCCCCCAATGGAAAGATCAATGACAAAGGTATATAATATGAACTCACAACCCTTAATGGGTGCCATCAAGATGGGAGGATTATGGAGCATACACTTTAATTCCTCGAAATACACTTGGACTTTGGCATAAAATAATAATGGAGTGTCCTTACACAAGAGACATGTGAGGGGTATGGACTTGTGAGCATACTCCTTAATAAAACATCTAAAAAAGTTGAGTCTTTTGAGCAAAGACTACAAATGGATGAGGTTATGTGGGGGATGAATCTCAAGGATCACCTTGATCTTTTTCGGGATCCACTTTAATGCCCCTCTATGAAATGAGGAAACTATAAGCTTTCTAATAGAAATGCCAAAAATTCACTTCTCAAAGTTAAGACTAATTTGATACTCTTGGATATGCTCAAATATGATCATTATTTCTCACACATGTTCATCCCACTTGTAGGATTTATCAGGGAGATCATCGACATAGTACTCATGATCTTATGGATAATGTCATGGAAAATGTGGGTCAGACACATTGATATGTGGCCCCAGCATTATTCAGACTAAAAGGCATGATGGTGTAGAAAAATTTGCCCCATAGGGTAGTGAACATTATCTTGTGTTGGTCTTCAAGTGCAATATAAATTTGGTTGCACCTATAAAACCATCCATGAAGGACATGATCTTAAATCCAGTGGTGGAATCAACAATATAGTCTATTAAAGGAGTATAAAATTTATCCTTTGGGTAGACCATATTGATATCTTGAAATTCAATGTAAATCTGAATAGCTCCATTCTCATTGAGAATAAGAACAATTTTGGAAATCCATCGAGGGTAGTTAACAACTTGGATGAAGCTAACTTGGATGAGTTTCTAAATCTCTACTTTGACCAACAAGGAGAGTTTAAGATCCATTGGTCATTACTTTTAGAAAATAGGTTGGGTCCTAATATCCATAATGAGATTATGGAAAACTATGTCAGGATCCATGCCCTTCATATCAATGTATTTCCAAGTGAACACATCTAAAAATTCATGTAAGGAGGTGACAAAAACATCTCATTCCTCTAGAGCAAGGCTAGTGGAGATCTTGATGATCTTAGGCCTTGCTAAAATTCCAATTTTGACATATACGGATCCTTTAACATCTATAGCATTACCTTCCTTGAAATACTCAGGTACAGGAGGGAGTGACTCATTTAAAACTTCAAGTTCAACTGCGAGAATGTTCATCATAGGAATGCCTAGGGTTGATCCATATATGAGATAAATATCCAAACCAATATTATCAAGGGGATATTGATATTTATATTAATCCTACATGAGATTTTTGTATACTTTTCTCTCCTTGAATAGGTTGTGAGCCATCACATGAATGAAATATCACTCAAGATCAGACTCAGCTACTCTAGTAGTCTTAGTAGGAGATCCATTGAGAGATATTATACTTTGATAGTAAAATCATGATGTAAGGGGGAACTCAAAGTATATGGAAACATACTAGAAGAGGTTTCCAAAAAGAGATGAGCTGACCTGATATAATGGAGTGAAAGAGGGAGTCAGTTGATGTGTTTTAGACTTTGAAGGAATGAACATGGATCAACACTTTTCCAGATCATAATGTTCATCCTTGAGAAAATGAGATTTAGTAGTAATAGGTGTGTGGGAATTTACAAAACCCTATAAAGATACATCTAAATCCACATATTAGGGCTTTGTATTTGCATAGATAAATTCCTAGGGATCTAGGTTAGCCTCCATAATGTGAAACTCACCTTCATGCACAAATTGCACTATGAAAAATGTGGCCAATGTGATGGCCTGCATGGTAGCAGTCTAAAGATGGCCAAGAATCATGTTATATGAAAGATCAAGGTATAACAAATAAAAATTGATTCTGAATATCTTGGGTCCAAATTTGACCTACAGCTTCATGTTCCCCACTGACATAACTATGTCATTATTGAAACCAACATAGTTATGGCAAGAATTAGAGAGCTTCTTCCAACTGATCCCAAGCTCGTTGAATGCACATAGAAGCATGATGTTCAATGAATCTCCTTCATCAACAATGTACCACTTAACATAGAAATCATCAATAGAATTCTTAATATATAGAGGGAACTGATCCCTCTTATCCATAATTGAAACATCTAGCAAAGAGGCTAGGTTGAAAGATAAGACAATATGATGAGGGTACTTGTGTGCATCATATTTAAAAAACACTTCAACATCATCATGTAGTGGACCCTCATGAGACAAACAAAGATCATCAAAGATAAGCCCCTTTTACTCAAGGTAAAGGAAAAGAAGGTCCTAAATGGAGATCCTAATTGAGAATCCATGTCACTCCTCTATGATGGAGTAAGGACATTATCTAACCTAGGGAGGGATGTTATGCGTAAAGTCAAATCTGACCTTAGGATTCCCTACCCCCATGGGCTAGACTAGAGGCCCAACACCACTAGTCTCTCTAATAGGGTCAATGTACCAACCGTATTGCATGTTGACAAAGCACTCATGCCTAGTAGAGGCTATGCCAATAGCAACAATAACCTTGCTACTCTAAAGATCAAGAAGGAGAACATAGGTCTTTAGCCTTTTATTTCTTTTTTTTCTCCTTATTTTTTTTATGTAGAGGATCCTTAAAAACATTCAACCTATAGTTGGGTTTTTCAAGAGGATAACTCTATGCTAGAGGTGAGGCTTTCCCACCAAAATTTTAGGTGGTATAATTGGCATCATCATGCCCCTTCATCTGATGGTAATTTCAAACCTTGGTAGTGTCATAAGGAAAAACCATTCATTGTTTTGTAGTGCTTGATTTAGAAGCCTTTTTTTAGTTGGATTCTTGCTTAAATCATTCACCTCATAGCTTTCCTTCTTGTCCTTCTTCTTAGGAGGAGAATCAGTGACACCATCATCGATGGAATTATAATTATTATCATACAAAGATGATGAATTTTGGGAAGGTATGGGTCTCATGCCCATATAAACCTCAAACACTTTGGTATTTAAACACTCATTAATAGCTTCATCATAATAGGTGGGTTCATTCTTGAGAACCTCAAGAACATATCATAAAGTTGGTCATTTGAGAACCTAGTTTTGCATGTATGAGTGGATGAATACCATTTATGCACAAAATTAATGTTCAACTCACCCTTGGCCTATGACATGAAAGTGATTGACTAGATGCCAAGGTTAAAGGGTCTATAAATATCAAAATATTAGAGGAAGTCATCCATAAGGAGCTAGAAACAAGAGAGTCTAGAGGTAGATTATGAAACCGGACAAGAGCTTCAACTCATAGAGAATGAGTGAACAGACTCAACATCATGCTTTCATCTTATTATAAATCCATACACACCATCATGAATGCCATAATATGCTCTATGGGACTAGAGTCCTAAGTCCCATTGAACTTGGGCAGTTTAGGAATAGGAGTAGGAAAGGGAATAGCATGCACCTAAGGGGCTAGAGGAATCTAATGAAGATCCTCATAAGCATAGTTGATAATAGGATGGTGATGATATCTAGGAGGGGGATTATGATGGTAATGATATTACCTATACCCATAGACATCATCATAACCATGGCCATGGAGAGGATGATGTCAAGGTGGCTCTTGATAGGGAGGACACTCATGATGGAAATCATCTCTACCATGAGGTGGTGAATGGACATAGGAAGTGTGATAGTCCCCATAGGGTTGATGGGAAAACATGGCATACTCATGAAAATGGTCATGATAGCCAAAATATCCATGATGTTGGTCATGTGCCATCAAAAGTGGGTCAAGTGGTGGTCATTGATGATCTCGATACACATCCTATGGGTTTCTAGTCTATAAGTGGTGATCAAAATCAGCATGTTCATTAAAAACTCTAAAGGAAGGGTTAGGAGAATGGGAATAATCTTCATGATAAATATATCTCCCTAAGTGGAAATACCTATGATCCACAACATAGAATGTCGATGTTCTTGCTATAAATTTTTGTACTAGTAAAAAGGTGGGGAACTCAAGTAAGAACTAGTCGAGGCACTTCACACTGAATGGGTGCAAGCTTTATATCTAGAAGAAGCACACCACCAAATATTAGGGGGATAAGGATGCATTTCATTCACCTAAAGGCATCTAAAATAATCATCTATGATTTCATGTAACTCATCAGGACCTAGTTGATCAATAGGATCCTTATCACCTTGAATAGGCTAATGAGAAGTGACACAAGGATGAGAAGAAACATCCCCAAATGAATTGAGCTTGGAATGGTGAAAAGGAGACTGATTATGTTGGTTATAGTCATACAAATATTGTTCCATTTAGAATGTGAGATGGTATATACTACCATGTTAGGATGAGGGAACCTTTTGGATCCTTTGGTGTCTATGGCATTGCATTACAGTTATGGCTTACTCATGAGTGAGCTTAGAGATGAGACCCTGAATCCAATGGAAATGGTGTCCCTAGGGTGGGACTCTAAACATGTATGCAATGAAATAATATTAACATGGAAAATAATATAAAATGAAAATTGATAGAGAACCAACAGGAAAGATGACACAAATCTAGAGCAAGATAAAACAACCAAGGTGAGACCTGAAACATAACTGAAATCAAATCCTAATAGATAATAGAGGGGAGTTATCTAAGAGAGATATAAATGGGATATAACTAGCATGAGACTGTATCTGATGTCCCTTTAGGCATGCCAAAATGTATCTCCAAGAATCTGAATGGAGCCACTAGTTTTTGGTAGGGTGTTAAATCAAACCACCAAGAGGCTAGAAGGCTCAAGGACTATATGGGCTATAGGGGGTCTATAGTGGCTATTTGGTTGGCCAACTTGCACCAAGATATAGATAGACTTATAAACTAGGTTATGGATAACATGAAAATGTGCAAAAAATATACAAGCACCTTTAGCAGATCCAACCATTGTAAATAAAGTGGCTAAGACTATACTATTGATTATATACACAATGTAAAAACCACAATACCGAATAAAAAGAGATAAAAAATGGAATGTAAATATATAAATGAAGGCACTTTGAGGCCAAGTGAAAGACATTTTGAACAACAAATATGTTTTCAAGAAAGATTCCAAGAGCATGCCTATTATATATTTAAGTTATCTTTTCAAAGCAACACTATTGTTTTCTAACAATGCAATGTTCTAGTTTTAGCAAGACAGAGAGAATGTTTAACAAGTTATCTAGGTTGTCTTGAGCATGTATATTTATACTATGCAATGAATAATGTTTCCAAAGAGAGAAATGATATGCAATAAATGAATATTTAAAGCAATGAAAGTACTCTTTAACCATATACAAGTGCAATAAACTTTAAAAACTACTCTAAGCAATTCATAAAACAACTATTTTATTGAAATAATTCAAACCTTGACATGTATAATACAATAAATAAATAAAGATTTTTAATTTAAAAAGAAAATTTCCCTCATATCAAGCTCAAAAAATATGTTTATACTTTCTACCAACCAATTTTCAAATCTATGAGGGAAGAGAGGAAGAATCTCAGGCTTTGTGTAGGCTGAGTCTAGACCAAGAGCCAAAAGTTGTGGAAGAGGTGAAGAGGAAGCTACCAATTTGAGAAAGCCAATGCAAGGAGCATAAGAGACAGGTGAAATGGAGTCTTGTGGGAGCAAGGATAAAGCCACAAGCTTTAGTAACACTATCAATAATAATGTGAATCACCAAAGGAAGTTTCAATAGAGTAAGGACATCCCTTTTCACAAAGAAAGCCATTGTGCCAAGAAAGAATCAAGAGAGATTCAAGGAGGCAACCAAGCTTTGGATGTGAGTGATAAATGGATAATATTAGAGTAAATATGAGGTAAAAGTGAATTTATAGTCTCAAATTAATGAGGAAATTCTAATATAAATTAGCCCTAATCTACCAAACTATAATAAACTAGTCATTTCTAGCTATTTAGGCCCATTCTAGGTACTTTTTCACATAAACTACCTAGGCCACAGCCTTTCATAAAGTAAAAATGTGGCCTAGGACATGGGTTTCCCTCCTAAGCTATGTCGTAGGTCAAATAGGATCTTAGGCAAGTCAAAGGTCTCCCAAAAGGGTCTTGGGGGTCCCTAGAGGGCCTGTCTAGCATGAGAAAGGGCCAAGGTAGACTGAGGATGTATAGGGGATAATAATATCATGTGGGAAAGGTCCAAGTGAGTGGCATATGTCTCTAAGAAAGATAACCAAGGTTATTATTATGCATATGAGCTGATGTATAATCATAAGGAGGAGTAAGGTAGAATGTAGCCCTAATAATATGAATGGAACCATGAGTGTTTGGTAGGGTGCTAAAGCAAACCACTAAGAGGCTAGAAGGTTCATGGGTTCTATGGGTTATAGGAGGTCTATAGTGGCTATCCGGTTTGTCAACTTGCACCAAGATATAGAAAGACTTATAAGCTAGGTTGTGGCTAGCATGAATAAGTGCACAAAATATGCAAGCACCTCTAGTAGATCTAACCATAGTAAAGCAAGTGGCTAAGACTATACTATTGATTACATAGACAATGTGAAAACCATAATACCAAATGAAAAGAGATAACAAATAGAATGTAAATATAGAAACTAAAGCACTTTAAGGCCAAATGAAATATGTTTTGATAAAAAAAGATGTTTTCAAGAAAGGGTTCAAGAGTATGCCTATTCTAGATCTGAGCTATCTTTTCAAATCAACACTATTGTTTTCTAACAATGCAATGTTCTAGTTTTATCAAGAGATAGATAATGTTTAACATGTTATCTAGGTTATCTTAAGCATGCATATTTATACTATGCAATGAGGAATGTTTCTAAAGAGAGCAATAATATGCAATAAAAGAATATTTCAAGAAATTAATGTACTCTTTAACCATATACAAGGGCAATAAACTTTAAAAACTACTCTAAGTAATACACAAAACAACTATTTTGCTAAAACAATTTAAACCCTAGCATGTATACTACAACAAATAGATAAAGAGTTTCACTTTACAAAGCAAATTACCCTCATATAAAGCTCAAATAAGATATGTAGACTTTCTACCAACCAATTATCCAAGCTAGCAGGCGAGAGAGGAAGAAGATCAGGCTGTGTGTGGGCTGAGTCTAGACTAATATCCAAAGTTGTGGAAGAGGTGAAGAGGAAGATGCCAATCTAAAAAATCTGATGCAAGGAGCATAAGAGATGGGTGCAATGGAGTCCACTATGAGTAAGGAGTAGGCCACAAGCTTTATAAACACTATTAACAATAATTTCAATCACCAATGTAAGTTGTAATAGAGTACGGGCATCCTTTTTCACAAAAAAAGCTATAGTGCCAAGTAAGAATCAAGAGAGATTCAAAGAGGAAGCCAAGCTTTGGATGTGAGTGATCAATGGAGAAGATCAGAGAATATATGTAGTAAGAGTGAATGTATAGGATCAAATGAATGAGGAAATTCCAATATAACTCAACTCTAATTTACCAGACTATAAGAAACTATCTATTTAGGCCCATTTTGAGAACTTTTTTCAAGCAAACTGCCTATGCCACAACCTAAGCCATGACTTTCATGAAGGAAACCTACAGCCTAGGCCATAGGTTTCCCTCCTAAGCTATGGATTAGGTCAAATGAGGGATTAGACAAGTCAAAGGTCTCTTGAAAGGGTCCTAAGGGGTCCTTAGAGTGCCTATTTAATGTGAGAAAAGGCCAAGGTGGACTGAGGATGTATATGGGATGATAATATCATGCAATAAAGCTCCAAACGAGTGGTAGATGTATCTAAGTGGGATAACCAAGGTTGGTATTCTAAATGTGAGCTGATGTCTAATCATAGGGATGATTATTGTCATAGGAAGTATGATTACATATACCCCTAAGGTACAAGTAATGTTGTGGAGTACCTAAAATCCACACCAAAGCAAAGGAAAGAAAGAACTAAAAAATATAAAATAAAACATTTCTTGTACTTACCAGATAAGAATGGCGATGGAAGAAGTCAATAGCATGATCCATAGGTGAGAGTGTAATGATTCACTATCCAAAATCCAACTCCAAATCATACTCCTACAAAGAAGGGACACAAGTGATATCAAATCAAATCATGCTATCTGATATGACATTCACTAAGGCATCAACCCTAGTGTTCTCCCTCCAATGGATATGGGTGAACTAGATGTCCTTGAATAAAGAGATCAAATCTTGCACCACCTTAAAGAGGGGGAGAAACTCAGAGCTAAGGATGGCCCAAACACCAGTGAATTGAGACATAGCTAAAAGTGTGTTAGAGAATAAATGAACATAGCACATGCCTAAGTCATGAGAATTAGTCAATGTGATAATAATTACATAATACTCAACACCATTATTCATTTCACTGATAAGGAAGAAACCAACTACAACAAGTTCATGGCCCTATAGATCATAGATAACCCTAGTTATGGCTATCAGTCTTGGGTTACCTAACTACTGCCATATGTGTGAATCACCACTAAGAGATACACCATGAAGAGGGTCAAGGATGTAAGACTAGCAACTATCCAAAGGCAATATCAAAGAAAGGTGGTTTGAATGAGTTACATGAGGGAAACAAATAATGAAACCAACACACAACCATAGCAGTTTACTGATGCCAGCCACGAGAAGAGGAAATAAGGGAGAGTGGGGGGAAGTTCAAAGAAGATGAAAACTAGTCAGTAAGATCAAAGTAAGTCTTGAACCACCACATCTAGCTAATGATTCTACCTATAACCATGACAAAAAAGAGAGAGGATTTATAATGGATCGAATACAAAAAAGAAGAGAAACATCCAAATAAAAAATCACAGCAAGTAACTTATATCCTTGGGTGCCCATGAAATGAGGCATGGGCTTGGGAGGTCAATAAGTACCCAAAAAGGGTCTTAGAGACCAAAATAGGGCTAGAACAAGCCTAAGGAAGCCTTGGATTAAAAATTAGAGGTTGTCAATATGCTCAAAACATGCCAAACCCCTAAGATGAAGGTATCATAGTCTGAAACACAAAAACAAGAAAACCCCCCAAAAGGGCCCACCAAAAATTAAAAAAAAAGGTAAAAAGAGGAAAAAAGAGAAAAAAAAGTCATTTTCACTCTTATTTTCAATCTAAGAGAGCCAAAGGAAATCCCAAGAGCCACCAAAGCCCAAGTGGATCAAATGAGGATAAGAGACCATGCCATAGATGCATAAAATGGTTTTAGTAAGTCCTCTAAACAAATTTTTGCAAATTTATTTAATTTTTTGGGGCTTGAGAGGCCCTAGAGAAATTTTGATGTGTTTTAGATGATTTAGTGTGTGAATCAAACAAAATAAGATCTCAAAATGTTGATCTAAATGAGTCAAACAAAATAGGACCAATGGAGGCTCAATCCATGGCATGTAAGAGGTGAAATAGGGAGCCCTAGGGCTCCTAGGATGCCAATTCCAAGCTATAAAAGTTGTTTCTTGGATCACTACCAGGTCATGGCTTTACCCAAAAAGTCATGGCCTAGGGCAGTGAAGCCTATAGACATTGGAAATTTTCACACCTATATTTTTTAATGTCAAAAATCCTCTTGGACCTACTTAGGACCCCCTTGGGACCATCTTACACCTATCTAGCCTCATCAAACCCATCTGCACCTAGTTTCACCAACATGAGTGAACTTGACCTTTAAAACCCTTTTCCTTTAGACCCTAACCATTGATAGTTAGGGTGACTATAAATGGTTAGCCTTGGGAACCCTGACTATTGACGGTCAAGATCCACCTCTTAATAAAGAATATGCAAACCACCCACATTGCTTTTCTAAAAATAACTTGTCCAACTCTAGTTGTGAGCCTTTACATGGAAAAGTTATATTTAGCTAGCCTAGATACACTTTAAATTCCACCTCTTTCTTATGCCTATAAGAGAGAGAGGCTTGGGAGGTCAAATCCATTTGCAATAATTATCAGGAGCTCAAGAATTTAAGAGATTTATTTTATAGGTCGATTAATGTCATCAACATTATCAAGCATTATCAGCTATCTTATTAGGAGACAACTTGCCATCACCTCTCAACCAAGCTCTTAGGTACCATCACTCTATCATAATCAAGCCATATTCCACCAATAGACTAACTGCATCAACCATCCACTCAATCATTTTTTGGTAACACAAGTACTTATTTGTCAACATTCATGTACTTTATTTCTATTTCTCAACCAATTTATCCCTTGCCCAACTCTCAAATTCCACCTATTGGATCTCATTATTTAGTTGTTTAACAAACCCAAAATTGACATAGTCAACTATCAATGGTCAGACCCCAACCACCGACGATCAAGATTAATCATTGACAGTCACTCCAACTTTCGATGGTCACCTATGGTAGTAAAAACTAGCAACCTATTTCCACCTATCTAACCCCTACCAAACCTTAATTTTTATATTTTTGACCACTCACAAACTCCTTTCAGATTTTTTGAAGTATACCCCAACCCTTTAGTACTAATATTAATTATTTTACCACTAATCTAATCATTTATAGTCTATTTTCTTAACAAGCATTCTTGTGTCCAGTTTGAGTACCTCTTGATTATTGATGCAAGTACCTTCTTTCTAGTTTTGTGAACTTGCATGTCTGAAATGTGTGGATTGATAGTCCCTACAAAATCCCTCACTTTTGAGATCTAGATATTGCTAGGCAATCCACCCAACTATCTATCTAACAAACAAGTTTGCTTTAGTGCTTTCTTATCTGTAGGTCTTCCTCCAAAGCCTAAGAGGATATCTTCACAATATTTTGATTCAATTCATGCACAACCAACTAGGTTTTTCAACCACACCCATATCAAGTTTATTTTCTCTCTTTCCTATAACTTAAATTGAAAATTTACATGAAACATTCTGGCACGCCTGGTGGGATCTAGAGTCTTTACTCACATTTTATTTACATTTGTATGATTTTCTCTCTATTTGTGCTCATAATTGAAACTAAAATTTCTTTTGGGTTTAAATTTAACTAAATCCATTACTTACTTTCAACATTAGTTCACTTTTAATTAAAGCACAATAATCTTATTATAGCACCACTTTTTGTTGCACACACTAGCCAAACCACTTTCATCAATCAAACATCAAAATAATTTGAGATAAGGCCTAACTAGGATTTCATCACCTAGCGATCACCTTACCCATTCCAAAAAATCCTACTTGAAGGTCATTACCAAGGGGAGAACCAACTTAGCTCTATAGTTGAGTATAAACTCTAGATATCAAAATATATTGGCTAAACACCTGACACCCTTACCATTGCAAGATTATGAAGTGAGGGGGTAGGCCCCAATACCAAGCCATGTATTGATTCTAATATAGATTATTTTGAGCACCTAAGCAACCTAAAACCAACCATAGACTACTTTTATAGTACCTGATCTATAATCCAACCTCTATCACACAAACTAAGGCATAAGCTAAAAGCGAGATTAAAACTAACCTCTAGGCTTAATGTAATTCATAGTGTGTGTCTTGATTGCCTTGATAATTTTCTTGTCTTCATGTTTGAGTGGTGAGTTTGTTCTTAATTTTTTCTCTATTTTCTTGTATGGTTCTCACTCACCAGCAGTGAAGAGACCTAGTAGAGCAAAACCCATCTCTTAAATCAACATCTTTTACCTCCTCATCTATGGATTACGTCTCTAAGGTATAAGATTCACCTCATCCATTGGGAATCCCTACTTTTCATTGGGTATTTCCCCAAAGAGACATGGATTATACCACTTTTTTAGACAATAATCTAGTTTCCCTTCAGCACTATGTCTCCTCTAACCATATTTTAGTTTCAATTTCACCTCAAGATCCTCCTTATGGCATGACATCCCACCTTATGAAGGGTATCCTTATTGTCATGATCACTACCCAACCTTTGACCACCCAAGCATCTTTGTCTACTAACCCCTTTGACAGCATAGCTAAAAACCAACCTATCTAACCAACCGCTACCCTTACACCTTTCACGCCTACCAATGACTCCTCTACCTTGGGGATAACCCAACCATTAACCTTTCATACTCCACTTGTTATGGGAGCACCCACCACCAACACTACCAACCTCCCCTCTATCAAACCTAAACCATTGATCAATACCCCTTTACCAAGCTTAGGAGTATCTATCCCTTCTGCTTCACCACCCATTATCACAAATATCACTACCTTACCTCTTATCACTAACCTAACTACCACCCATGCCCAATCCACAAGGACTCCTCAACAGTTACCCATTACACCCAATATAAGATACATCCCTAACCCACAAGGTTATGTATCCACTACCCAAACACCATCATCCACCTACCCTACCCAACCTCTAGCATTCACATTCTAATATGTGTAGCCCCTCAACCACCAAATAATTACCAATATGTTACCCAACCTCAACCACAATATCAGCCTTCTAATATTTTTGGTGCACCACCTCAAATAAACCTAATGAAAATAATCATGGACAAGATGACCAACCTTGATTCATCCATTTCAAGGGATCATAACATCTTATCCTATGATCAAATTTGTAATGAACCTATTCATCCTTATGTCCCCATCAGACCTTACCCTCTTCAATGGGAGCTTCCAAAATTTACCAAATTTTAGAGCAAGGGAGACCTCCAACAACACCATAGGGCTTTCAGGCATGCATGTTACATGATTTATTACAATGATGTCCTTCTCCTTCAAACCTTCCCCATGTTTTTATCTCACCCAACACTCGATTGGTATATTAACCTCACCAAGCATTCCATCTTTTCTTTCACCCAACTAGCACAAGTATTCTTTGATGATTTTTACATTAAAATTTCCAAGAAGGTCTTTATCACTGACCTCTATTTTATCAAAAAAATTGATGATGAGTCCATTTTTGATTTCATCACTCACTAGAGAAGATTGATTAATCAGCTTTCATTTCCCTTGCCTCAACTTGAACTCATAGAAATTTTCCCTTGAGTCTGTGCCAAACATATATCTTCTACACTACGTGTCCAAAGCTTCAAAACTTTTGATGAATCTTTTACCATGGCATGTAAGCTAGAAAACTAGGCCATAGATGAGGGAAAATTAAAGTTATGAAATAATAACTCTACCTTCAAGACCAATGAAACCTCTTCTTCCAAATTAGGCAACCAATCCAATACTAAAACCAAGACTAGGGAAACCACAAATGTTTTCATACTAAAATCCACCCCTCCACCCAATTTCAATCAACAAAATTCTCCCATTACCTCCAACCAAAACATAAAAAACCCAAACTGAAGCAACCAAAAATAATTCACTTCACTTGGAGAATCTTATACCTTGGTTCTGGAGAAGCTACTAAAAGCTAACCTTATACAACTTCCCTAGTAATTTGATTCTTCTTGTCTAGCACCTACTTGGTACAATGAAAATGACTTATATGCTTTTAATTGAGTAATTGGACATGATGTTAGCCAATGTAATACCTTTAAGAATGTTGTTTAGAGTCTTATCGATAAAGGGGATGTTGGCATCTCAATTTTAACCAAGTATTTATCCCAATTTTGGCACACAGCATGGAGGGACCATTATCCATTTTTATACAAGTATCAGCATGATGTAAGAGAACCATAGCATGGGAGGACTATGACATGAAACTAATAGCACAAGATTTAAAGGACACCAAAGGATAATGGCATGGAAGACCCAATGCGAGAGGACCCAGTCAAGAGAAAATGTGACATGAGGAACCTGAGAATAAAGGATTCAGAATAAGAAGTGAAAGACTAGGGGATCATGAGGAAGGTGGATCACAAAGAACATGGGAGAATTTAGAAAGAATAAATCAATTAGGACACCTTGACCCCACTGATCAAAGGCCTTATACTAGCCCATAAGGAATGCAACACTTGGATACAAATATATTACATAGAGCAAGCATCTAAGGGAACAAAGACATGATTCTTTAGGAACAAATAGTTGTAAGAGCCATGACTTAGCCTATTGGGAGCCTATGTTCCATTTGTCTTGTATTTAAGAACTTGACACTTAGATAGGGAAAAACAAGTATAAAAACCCCAGTTGTAAGCATTCATGGAAAAATAAATGGAAGGAGGAACCTTTGAAGATATAATTATTATCTTGTAATCAAAAAAGTACTTAATGAGAATTCAACGTTTATCATATGGTACTTTTGGGTAATGGATTGTGAACTGTGTTGAATATTTATATATGTTAAAGTAATTAATAGTCGTTAGTTCCTTATTTTATAATTAGCTAGTGATGGTAACATACTATGTTAATAAATAATAGTAGGATATTTATTTGACAAGAATGAGTAATTACACCACATGTTTCAAAATATTTAGGGACTGGTCTTCTGCTATGTGTTTTGGGTGAGCACACGAGACCCATCCCTCATGTGATAGGGATAGCATGATATCCTATTGGGAAGAGGCTTCAATATCAATGTAAAGAAAGAACCCAACATTTTGGTTATATTGTTGAGACACAAAGTAGTTAGAACACAAGCATGGGAAATGCTTGAGTGCATTACATTAGAGAACATTGAATAATAGATTACTAGTGTCGAAGATAATTTTTTGGTTATGTGTGTTGATCCTGGAGTCTCTACATGATAGTGGGTAGAACAAAACATCTATATCTCCTTATATGAGACTTTATTTTATGAGGTCCCTATTCTTTTACATTCCCAGATCATAGAATATGCTTAAGGATGATCCTAAAATATTAGATGAAGATATTCATGGACATAAGAATGGCAAAATAGTTTAGCATGACTAAAATTTTCCTAGATATGAGTGGTTAATTACTGGTGGAAGGGTGTTCAAAATAGTTACATCATATAATATGCTGTGACCACATATTCATGTCTTGAGGAAGTAAAGTTCAATTTTCTATGAGAACCAAGGGGATGATATCTTTCACTATTTCCTTTCAAGAATAAAAATCTCAATATTGATCTTGGGTTGGAAACACTACCTATTGAAGGCTAAAATATCATGTGCATGAGCTGCACATTTGGAGGGGAGACTACTGGTTGGTTCAGGATTGTGGGTCCAACACGGTAGTAAGCTAATGAGTGCTACAAAAATGGAAGTATGATGAATCCTAGTAGAGGATCATGGGAGTTAGTGGCATGGGAAGATATTGGGAGCACTCAAGGAGCATTGTGAAGAACCATAGAGAGCTGAACATGTGTGATGAATCCATCACTTATGGGCCTCAACCTTTGACACTATTATCTTGTGAAGAAATAATCTAGATCACCAGAGATGAACCTAGTATGAGTCAACCAAGCTCTCCCACCATAGTGCATGCTCATGCCTTCAAATTGGATAGGGTAAATATAAGAAATTAGGATACAGATAATACAAATTTAGAAGCTAAATGGATAATGGAAACTGAGACTAGGCCATTAAGCAATAACTTAGAATCTACATCTTTTTTTTTCAAGAGAAGTCTATGGCATAGCTTGGAATGCCTAGAGGATCTGGCCAAGGATAGAATATAGGTCCCAATCTAGGAATTCAACCCTCCATCATGCCTTTCCCTATGGAAACTGTTACTAAAGGCATTGGAGGAGGATTAGGAGGAGGTACTAGAGGAAGTAAACCCTCATCAGGAATAAGAGTTGGATCTTCTTAGCAATCCTTTATTCAACCACTTATGGTTTATTATGAAATGACATTTTAACTACTTGAGTACCAAGGGGTGGAAAATGTAGCCAATCATGTTTGTAAGTATGAACTAATTTGGTGGGTGCATGGCATCACATCCGCTATGTGAAAGGCAACATAGTTCACAACTACCCTCTTAAAATGTACACATAAATGGTATCACAAATTCAAACCTCAGCAATCAGTGGTTAACTATGATCATCTCAAATCAATATTTCTAGAAGAATTTGATATTCCTAGGTTTGATTAGAAGAGTATAGTAGTAATGAAAGACATAAAGGAGGGACTTACAGAGATCACATAGGAATATGATGCTTGATTCAAGACCTTGTTTTCTAAGCTATATTTTGAAACCAATCTTGCTCAACGTGCATAATGGTTCATAGGAGGATTATTGTTACCTATTCATGGACCTTGTCATAGAGAACTTTTAGCAATGCACGTGAGTCTCTAGAGGCTGCCCTACATGATGAAGTAGTTAGAAGTATGGATACTGGAATTAGTCCCTTTATGGAGGCAAAAATATCATCCATGGCTTCCTAGCTTGAAAAATTGATAGAAAATAATGCACATGAGACATGTAGTGGTGTTTGGTGTACTAATTGTGAAACTAAAGGACATACTAGAAATAAATACCTACACAAGAATATCCACATAGTCTTAAAGCAAACTTATGAGATTTCTCATGATGACCATGATGTTCATTCCTATCCACTTTTTCAAAGGGCCATGAGCACTAAAGTATCTGCATATTATAAAATTTATGATGCTTATACTCATGATACCAATGATTTCCATCTAATTATTGATATTCATGATGTTCGAGCGTGTGGCATACACCACACCTCAGTCACTAGTTCCCAAGATAATAGTGGCTATCATGGTCACAGAAGAGGATGAGGATGAGGTAGTTGGTTTCCACTAAAGACTTGATATAAGTGTGTTTCTCTAGACAACTATTAGAGGGATTGGCTAGAATACCCAACATGTGCTTACTGTAAAAAGGAACACCAACTAGAAGAGCGCCCGGATCTATATGTAACTATTACAAAGGATTAAAATGAAAAAGGTGTAGGTATGATCCATATAGATAAATGACAATGGTACACTCGACCAACCATACCTATTATACATTAGGTCAATATTATTACATGCAATGGAAGCTAGATGTAATATACACCCAACCCAGTTAAAAAGGTACATTAGGAAGAACCACATGCTAGGAAATACCCTGATGCACTTTAGAAAAAGGATGTTTTTTAAGATATAATGGCACGTGTGAATGAACTCAAAGGTGAAATTCAATACCTTAAGGATAGGGATATCACATAGTATGTTGCAGTGCAAATGGAAATTGAACCTCTAGTAATGAAAGATAATTTCCAGGAACTTTGAAAATGCATGCTTGATGAAGACATCATTCCCCAACTTAGCACTTAGTTTAAAGGTCAGACTCACCTACCAAATGAAACTAACACTCAACTTAGTTGAAAAAGTGAAGATTGATATTTAAACCATGCTCGACATCAGGGAAGTCCCAGTTCTACTTCCCCAAAATATGGATAAATATTAATTAATGCTACTATCAATGGATGGGTAATCCAAAATATTCTAGTAGATACTTTTACTAAAGTAAACATTCTCACTAAAGATGCCTAGTATAAAATGTCTAGTATAGCTTTGCAACCTTCACCTCATCTCTTGTTCATAGCAAAAAAGACTCATGTGCACCTTATCAGAGTCCTTAAAAATTCCACTATTGAAATAATTAGGGTTCCCTTCAAAGCAAATTTTGAGATTTTGGAGTTGGCAGAGGGTGATGATTACCTAGACTTATTAAGAAGGCCCTGGTGCTATGAAAATCATGTAGATCTAGGATTTAAAAATTGATACATTAGATTTGAAAATACTAATCAACGTGTGATAATACCCTTTGACCAAGCACAAGGGCCACCCTATATTGAACCCATAAGCACTGATGAAGACATCAACAATTTGTATAATGTGACTGCTTGACATGATTAACAACATGATCTAATGCTAGATGGTATTCTTCACTAGATGGACAACTAGTTTATCACAAATACCATAAGCAATACCTGTAACTATTGGGCCCATGGTGATTATGATCTTTCTAGAAGATTGTGCAACACCATCAACAGAGATGAAAACATACCATGACAACTTTTTAATCATCAAAAATTTGTGTACCTTATGGGTTTAGCAATATGAGGATCATTGGAGGGACCACCTTTGGATAGAATTAATGAAGTTCTAGGATTCTAAGGACAAATGAAAGTGCATGATTTCATCTAGTGCCTCAAAGAGTTCTATTGTACCAAAAATGAATGGATGAGGTCTTTAGACCACATTTTCTATGGCATCATTTCCAGGTGGTGGTGAACACATAAAGAGCACCTATTATATTGGGATCAAGTGTGAGCTAATTTACATCATAGATTTCACCATGATAATAAGATTAGAGGTACACACATTTATACTAGCATATAAGCACCTAAACCTCACCTTGAGGTGTGTGAAATAATATGGTGAGTTGAGGAAACATTTTTACCAGAATACCTATGGGTCCATATGTTCTATGTAACATTGTGCACTTGGGCATGAGCTTGGTACATACATGAAGAAAGGCACATGGGAACAAGGTTCTGGTTGATATTAAAAGAAAATATGACATCCATGATTTCTTAATATTCATTAAGGATGGATTTATGCCTTACTCTTCAAACCATATGTCAAGCAATAATTAGAGATCTGAGCTTAGTGGAAGACTGCTTGCATCATATTCATCAAGAACTAGAGGAATCATTGGATTTATTCAATGAGCCTCCCAGATAATCAACTCTTTCACTTTTGATAGTCTCTAGTGAAGAGTGTCATGAATAAATCTAACTAGAAAAACATAATCTCATATTTCAAGTAGACAAAGGAGAAAGATCCACTCCATTCGATCCATTGAGTAACAACTTGCATGTTCTTATAAGTACTAGCTCAAAAACTATTTGGGACACTAATTATGGACAATCCTTATCATAGGCCCATTCAAATTGTTCAACTGAACATTATCATAGAGTAGGAACCTAAAGTAGCAACCATTAGCAATTATTGGATTGAAATAGAAATTTCACAACTATTTAAACTATTTAAAGAGTATCAGGATGTGTTTCTAAGGAACTATAGTGAAATGAAAGGGGTTCACCCTTATCTAAATAAGATGTATATAAAATTGATTGATGGCACTCATCCTATGAAGAAAAACATGTACTAGATGAACCCTAACCTTTGAGTGCACATGAAAAAAGAGATCAATAACATGATTTGCATCAAAGTAATTATTCTTATCGATGAATCTTACTAGGTGAGTCTTATGATAATTAGTATCAAGAAGGATGGGTGTATTTTTATCTACATAGATTATCATTTCCCAACACATTTCATGGAGGAAGTCATAGAAGGTGTTGTTAGTTGTGAGATATACTCCTTTATTGATGAGTTCTCAAGATATCACCAAGTCCAAATATTTGAGGAAGACCACTCTAATACCACATTTGCTATGGAATGGGGATCTTTTGCCTACACCATCATGCCTTTCAAGTTGAAAAATGCCCTAGAAGTATTCTCATGGGTAGTAACGGAGTCTTTTAAATATTTTTTCCATAAATTTCTCCTAGTCTACTCAAATGATTGGATGATATATGGGCTGATTAAGGACCACTGTGCCAATATAAGGCTCATGCTTGAATGCTATTGAGTATTAAAAATTCCCTAAATCTAAAGAAATTCCTATTTATGACACCATTTGGGGTACTTCATGGGCATATCATTTGTAAAGAGGGACTCCTCATGGATCCAACCAAGGTCTCTATCATTCTATGACTACCAATGCCAAAAACCAAGCATGAGGTACACACATTCTTAGGACACATGGGATACTATAGGAAGTTCATTCAAGGTTATGTCAAGATTGCATCACCCCTGAAAGAACTATTAAATCATAATGAACAATTTATATAGACTAATTATTGTAAAGTAGCTTTTGAAACTCTAAAGGAAAGACTAGTTATTGCTCCTATCTTGTATTTTCCGTATTGGATAAAATCATTTCATGTCCATGTTGATAAAACTAACATGAAATTTAGCACAATACTTACACAACCAATAGAGGGAAATTTGGACCATCCCATCTATTTTTTAGTAGAAAACTCACATCAACTGAAAGGAACTATACCACCATTAAACATGAAGCCTTGTTTATGGTTTATACACTACAAAAATTTAGACAATACCATCTAGCCACACCATTTGTATTTTATACTGGCCACAAGGCTTTAAATTATCTCATCAACAAGCCTATTATCCATGGAATAATTTTATGATGGATAGTTCTCTTCCAAGAATTTTAGTTTTCCATAGTAGCAAAACCTAGGAAAACCAATTGTGGACCTAATAATCTATCCCAAATTGAAAATGAAGAACCTCCACATGCTATAGAAGATGACCTTCCTAATGTACAACTTTTCCAAGTCACTATGGTACCTAAAGAATTGGAGGATATTTCAGCATTCTTAAATAATGGTTGTGCACCTAATTCTCTCACTTTACAAGAAAAGAAACAACTTGTAGTTTGTATCACACCCTAACAACTCATAGTAGGAGATATACATAAGATGGACCATGATGAGGTACTGCACCATTGTGTAATGAAACCTGATTAGCTTGAGGTATTATGATAATTTCATGAAGGTATTATCAAAGGACATTAGGCTAGGAAAGCTACTATACACAAGGTGTTTCTCACTAGACTGTAGTGGCTGACTTTATTTAAAGATGCAAAGGCATATGCAAGACAATGTGATATCTACCAATGCATGGAAAAACCTAATAAAAGAGATGCTATGTCATTGCACCCAATTTCATCTCAAGAACCCTTCAAAAAATGGGCTATATATTTTGTGGGTCCCATCACTCCTGTAGGATAAAGAATAGGTTTATAGTATATAATTGTGGCAAAATACTATTTAATATACTGGGTTAAGGCAACACCAACCAAAGATTATATAATAGCAACTACTATATGGTTCATTTGGGAAAACACTACAACACACTTTAGATGTCCTCTAAGTTTCACCAGTGATCAATTAACCCACTTCCTGAATGAGACAATTTGAATCATGTTGGTTGAATTCATGAGTGTGCATCACAAGATAACACCATATCACCCACAAGCTAATGGAATAATAGAAGCCTTTTATAAGATCCTCAGTGCCACTTTGAAAAAAATATATAACATTAGTAGAACTGCTTAGGATGATAGGGTATCTGTAGTACTTTGGGCATACTAGACTACATATAAATGCCTCAACAAAAATACACCATTTAACCTAGTATATGGAAAGGAAGCAATCATGCTAGTTGAGTTCCTAGCTTCATCTCTCCAGATAGCACATTTAATAAACCTTGATGATGATGCATATTTTAAATCTCAGCTTAATGAAATCATGAAATTAGATGAGGCTCAGTTCCTCACTTACTAGAATCAAGATGTTGAGAAATGGAAATAGAAAGCATGGCATGATCACCATCTAAAGAACAAAATCTTCACCCTAGGTATGAAAGTCTTACTCTATGACTCTAAGTTTATGTGCCACCCAAGGAAGCTCTACATTCATTGGGATGGACCATTCATAATTCATGGTATTTGATCTACTAGTGCATGTCAGTTAAAGTGAACAGATGGTCAATTCTTACCCAAACACTATAATGGGAGTCAACTTCAGTTATTTTATGATTTTATTTAATTTTATGATATTTTTCAAATAAGGCTTACATATTTTTTATTTTCAATAAAAAGTACTACCCTTGAGGCATGCAACTCATTTTTATTTTAATTCCTTTAGATGTTTTTGTGGATAACCATGAACCCTTTTAATGTGCGGTAAGATGTGCATATGAATACAAGACATGTGGTCACGCAAGTTTCAAAAGCACAAGAGTCATACATGACACGGAAGTGATTAAGGGTGCATGAGTCACTTAATAAAATGGATTCCCACCATTTTCATGACAACTAGTCTCCATTACTCAATAAAAATAGGTCATTTGTCACCCAACTCCAAGAAAGATGTGGGAAGGAACGGACCATTAATGTGATAAGGGTAGTCGTAATAATAAGCATGTGAGTGCAATGATGGGACAAGTTTGTTATAATACTAAAGGCTCAATGCAAGATCTGAAGTATGGAGACCATTATAAGATATAGATTTATGGTTGTAAATGACAAGGAGAGGGAAAAAATGAATGAGGTAGATTGGCTGGAGGACCTATAAATAACCATGTCGAATCCATTTTACACTTTACCTTGCTATAATCTTCAAGTGATTAACAAACCAGAGAACCAAAGATGAAATCAATCTCATTATGAAATAGAGTGTTTGAGAACTAAATAGAGATGTGAAGAGGATTTCCAATTGGAGGAAAATTGTTAAGTATAACCACGTGTAGAAGTGGGTTGAGGCCATTCTTGGTAAAAAAATTGAACAGTTTGTAGGTTCTACCATTATTGAAGTGTGAAGATCAAGAGCCAAGGTAAGTTAAACACCACCATGTATTCAATTAGGAATGTGGGATGGCCAAGGGTTAACCTTCGAGTGCCATGAAAGGTAATGTAGCCAAATAAAAAGGTAAAAAGACTTGAAAAATAGTCAACCATACCTAAAGAGAGAGAGGTGAGTGAAGGACCATGATTCCCTATAAGAGAGAAGCCTTTAGCAAACTTAAAAGAGACACTAAGGTAAGTGCAATGTGTGATAGTTTAGAGAAAGAGTACAAAATAAGTCAAGATGGTGAAAAAGGGAAAGCAAGCACAGGCTTCCTTATCGTAGACCGCTCCACCATCTTCCCTTCAAACCATTTACATAGAAGAGATGTAATACCATTATTTAATATTGCATGAAAAAAATTGGGTCTCTAAGGTGGAAATTATGACCATATTTGACTATAACCACCACCAGTCAAGAAATGAGGTGCAGTTGTAAAATGATTATCAAATCCAGACCACCAACACATGACACTAGGTGGTTTATGACCTGATCATCAAGAATAGTTAGACAAAGCTGGCCTTTTTTAAGTCTTCAAATTTCCATATTTTGAAAATCCTGATAAGGTAGTTCAATTCCTCCTCTCGCATGTTCATAAGGATTACATCCACTTTATAGGGTGCGACATGAAGATCAACATAGAGATGGTAAGCAAGGTCATAAGACTCCAATGCTCAGGGGTCAATGTATTGGATGACTTGGTGCATATAAAGGAAATATAATAGACTACCATCGTGCTTATGTACCAAAAGTAGGGACATGCAATGTACATCACAAACCTATAAGATCTCACTCTAAGAGTCACAACATAGATCATTTCCACCAAGATCAGAGGGACCAACTAATGGAAGGAGGTAGATATAACCTACCTTCACATAGCAAACCAAGTAGTGCAAGGAGTACATTATAATTGGTAACTATAATTTACCCAAAATATAAGCAAAGATGTAAAAAAAGGTGCATACAACACCTAAGTTTAAGTTTTTTTTGGGGGAAATCTTGTTATTAATGGTTTTTGATGAAATTTGTGTACCCAACTATAGCTCAGGGTCTTTGAAGTGGGTGTATCCCCCCACTAAAAAATCCCTCACCAAGTGATACAAAGCTTTCACCTATCCTCAATACATCACTCCAATGTATAAGTTAAAGATGAGGTATTGGTTTGATGGAATGAAGGCAACCTTTGGGAATTAATGGTGTATTCCAAAGGATCTACCCTCCTAAATAAAGGATCAAATAGAATTTGATGTGAAGTAGCACTTATCCCTAGCACATATTCATATGAATCCTTTAAGGGAGCTCTTAGTGTGGCTTAAGCTACCCTATGCCTTCTTTGTGCACTACTTCATCAATTTTGTGAATAAAATTCATGATGCATAGTCAATCAATATATAAGCAAAATGGATTGATATAGAGCACCATACCCTTCAGAAGATGTTTGTTTACCTCTATAAGAAGGCCTATATTGAGAGAGGAGAGATGAGCATGACTAGTATCAAGATGAAGAATATCCTAGTTATACAACATGTATATAAATTGTTCTATATGTTATGCCCTAACTTACATCCTCAAGATGGGGAATTTAAGGAGTGGATCCCCCAAGTACCATTAAAGAAGAAGTCATATGAGCCAAGTGCTAACATAAGTGAGGATCAAGGCCCCCAAAATTGGTAAAGGATAGTGGAGGTGTAACCCTCCACATTAGTACATCATCCACCACAACCACCACTCCATAATTCACCTTCACCTCATCCTTTATTTTCATCTTCATCTCCATCTCATAGTTCACCACCTACATTAACCCCATCCTCTCCACCTCACCCAACTCCTCCACCTTCTCCACCACCTCGACCACCTTCACCTCCACTTTATCCAAGGAATACCATTATGTTAGCACCTCATACCCATCCAAGACAAGTGCCCTAAAAGGACCCCTCTCAAGAGTAGATACATAATTTGGAATCTAATCTAGAGAATACTCCATCCCCGATGCGAGAGGCCCTAGATATTGATCAAGTTTATATTGAAGAGATGGGAATGGATGGGATGGCTACCAAAAGCTAACAAGAAATTGAGAGAGACTTAAAAAAGGGGAAGGGGCCAATTGAGGGGGAACTAGAATAGAAAGAGCCATCTAATCTGCATGAATGATACCAGTTTGGTGTAGATGACTAGAAAATCTATCTTTGGAAGCATTTCCACCCAAATGATGTGACTCAATAAATAAATTTCCTTCCTATTAGAGATGTATAATGAGGAACCTTAGTTTGACATTCCATTGGATTGTATTTTTCTAGCCTAGATGCCCCAAGTTTGCTAGACCTTATGAAGTTTGATCCACAGTAGCTCTCCCCATTAATGACCAGCATCATGTTTTTAAAAATTACCATGGAAAATTACCATGGAAGTGATATGCTAGAATATTTTTTAAGAGTTGGACATGCAAATAGTTGAAATAAAACATAGTAGGGTTGTAGAAATGTATAATAAAATGTATGCTGAAAAGCAAGCACTAGCTGAGGAAATGGCCTCTTTGAAGCAACAACTTTAAGAGATAACTGAGGCTAAGGTAAAGGTATTAACCCTTTGTAAAATGATATTGAAATAAGATCCAACACTGGTAGATGGCGTAGCTTTGGATGGGTATGCCATAGGGAAGTTAGAAACATTGGTTGAGTTATTGCTCAAAAAACATAAGGAACGGCCCATGCCTAGAGATATATTCAAGGAACTTTTGGAGTAGTTCAACACTATAGCAAATATCTATTACAGTAATTTAGAAAGAGTCAGGGAGGTTATCCTAATTTTGGATGATATTTTTACACACATGGCACACCCAAATAAAGTAATAGAGGCTCAGCTCAATGATGAAGAGGTCTTAAGGAAACAAGCATCAAATGTAGCTTCATTAATAAAATATTGCACTAAGCGTGTGAAGGCATTTAAGGATGTAGAAATGATGGAAGATGTTATTAATAACCATCATCAATAAATAAATGCTAATTTTTCTACACTCTAGGGATAGGTTGATAATGAGGTCTCCAAATTAGAATACATCCAAAAGGAAGCTAGCATAACCCTGGAAGAATAGATGAAGAAGACCAAGACTCTAATTTAGCCTAAAGAGTTGAAATTAGTAAAGGAGGTCATTGAAAAAATAACTGCTAAAGTTCTCGATGCCTTTTCCCATTTGGATGAGTTGAGGAAATAAATTGAGTAGAAAGTGCCTTAGTTCCTTAAGAATTTAGGTAAAAATTAGTCTGGGATGGACTAACAGCGTAGAGTGGGGTGATGTTGGCACCTTAATTTTAACCAAGTATTTCTTCCAATTTTGGTGCACAACATAGAGGGACCGTTGTCTATTTTTATACAAGTATTGACATAGCACATGAGAACCATGGCATGAAAGGACCATGACATGAAACTAATAACATGAGAGTTGAAGGTAACTAAAAGATAATGATGTGGAAGACCCAATACAAGAGGACCCAATCAAGAGAAAACATGGCATGAGGAACTTGAGAACAAAGGACTTGAAACAAGAAGTAGAAGATGAGGGGAACATGAGGAAGGTGAATTATGAATAACATGAGAGTATCCTGATCGATGGGGGAGCTAGTATCAATATCATATCTTCCCATGTCTATGATCAACTCAATCTACTAGCTAATGTCATGTCTAAAACTTTAGCCATCCTTAGATCCTTTAACAATACTATGACCAATACCTTGGGAACCATCATCCTTCATATTCAGCTAGGACCTCACATGCTCTTCAAACTCTTTTATGTGGTTGAAGGTGAATTCTAATATAATGTTTTACTAGGGAGACCTTGAATCCAAGCCATGGGTTATGTACCTTCCACCCTCCATCATTGTGTCAATTTTGAATATGAAGGTCAAGTTATTAACATAAAAACTGACCTTAGCCCTTTTGTAGCATGCAATATGACCTACCAACATAATGATGTTATCCTACCTCTAGCCAAAGCACTACAAACAACCACCACCAAGCCTTCACTGATGGAAGCTGAAGCCATTATTTCCCCTTCCACTAAGGCATCAACTAGTTCATTTATCCCTATAGACTAAATACCCATCACTGATCCTTTAGACCCACCTTTCAACACCTTACCCTTGGATAATATGGCCTCCTCACCCTTGATTCCCTCCAAACTCCCCAATAATAAAAAAATCTCAACCACCAACTAGGTTATGACCCCAACATTGGAGCCATTACCCCATTAGGGCATCTAAACTATCAAACCCACTTTATCTATGGGGGAATTGACAAGATACTTAATTTTATTGCCACTCCCTCTCCACCTCAACCATTCATCTCCAACTTATCTTATGTGGACAACCCAAAATTCACCAAGCTATACCTCTAAAAGGGTACCTAGAAAGGATTTGGCTTAGGATGGTATGAGCACGGCCCACACACATTAATCTCAATTGAGACCTGCAAGCCTCATGAGAAACATGGCCTTGGATTTATTCTACCTAATTAGAATAAATCCAAACAACTTTCCCCTACCATTGTTGAAGAAGATACCCCTTCCTCACCAATACCCCCTCCACCTGAGGGTGAGGATGAGGACATCATCCCACCTAACTTTTGTTTCATCAACATGATTACCCTCAGTCCCTTAGCTTATCAAAAGGAAGGGGCACCCATATACAACCCTTTAGTCCATCCTAAACTAGTATGAGAAGACTCTCCTACCATTCACACTATTTAGTGCTAAGATGATGATTATATTCTCACCTACCTTAGTGCACCTAATTCCTCCATCCACAAATCCTTACCTCTAGAGTCCTCAACCATGTTAAATGAACCCACCAATAATATTTACATATGCACTCTAAACAACCCCCATGTTGTTAAATTAGGCAAAAATCTCACCCCTGAGGAACTATAGGAATTCTCTACCTTCCTCCAAGACCACATTATTGCATTCACCTAGTCATATGCCAACATGCCCAGTATTGACCTAGCCATTACCACCCATAACATTATGACTAATTATAATTCCAAGCCTATCAGATAAAAACTTTGGTGAATGCATCCTCGCATAGCTCTCCTTATCAAATAACTCCAATGCCTCCTTTCTATCAACTTCATTCAACCTATTGATTATCCTTGATGGGTTTTGAACATCATGCCTATCACTACATCCATAGGGGGCCTATGTATCTATGTGGACTTTCATGACCTCAATCTCACCTACCCAAAGGATGAATTTCCTCTACCAAGCATCGACCAACTTATTGATCTTACAACAGGCCATGAGATGTTATCACTCATGGATGGATTATCAATTTATAATCAAATTCTAATTACCCCTAAAGATCAGCACAAGACTACCTTTATCACCCCAAGGGTGACTTTCTATTATAGAGTCATGCCCTTCGATATTAAGAATACTAGTATAACCTACCAATGTTCCATGACCTATATTTTCCATGATCTTATCCATACAATCATCAAAGACTATATGGATGACCTTCTCGAGAAGTCCAAACTTCACAAAGACCACTTAACCATTCTCAAGATTATCTTTGAGTGACTTATCCATTATCATATCTATCTCAATCCTAATAAATGTATTTTTGGGGCCTTATCAGGCAAACTTCTAGGCTTCATCATTTCCATTTGAGGAATCAAGGTTGACCCTACCAAAATCAAAGCCATCCTCAAGATGATACCTCCAACCAATCTTAAGTAACTTTGTAATTTGTAGGGGAAGCTTCAATCCATTCATCATTTCATCTCCCAACTCTCTGATCAGTGTCAACCCTTCCACCACCTCTTGAAAAAGGACATCTCTTTTAAGTGTAATGTTGATTGTCAAAAGACCGTAGATGCATGCAAAGAGTAACTTCTATCTTTGTCTGCCCTCACACCTCCTAAGGATGACTAACCTTTCTACCTTTATATCTCTACCCCTGACCATTCCCTAGGGGCAATGTTTGCCCATTGGGATGAACAATGCAAAGAGAAATCCATCTATTAATTTTTCCCCCTACTACATTAGTTTCACACTTTTCTTAACTAAGCTTTATAAGGTAAGAGTAAGCTATCTATTACATTAGTTGCATACTTATCGAGTATGAGACTCATTACACACATACCAAGAAACTATGCTTGGCTCTAGTCTTAATGGCTAATAAAATTTTCCACTACTTTCTTAACCATAAAAATTTTGTCATAACTAATATTGACCCACTCAATTACATGCACTCCAAACCATACCAAAACCAGTGTATGGCTAAGTGGCTTATGCTTTTAGTTGAGTTTGACCTTGAGTTCCTCCAGAAGAAATCGATCAAAGGGCAAGTCATTGCCAACCAATTGGCTAATCCACCCCTAATAGACACCCAACCTCCCCCTCTTAAATTTCTAGATGAGTCAATCACAAGTCTATCTCAAGTATATTTTACCAATCATGTAACCATGTTTTTTTTATTGTTCCAAATGTAAATGGGGTGGGGGAGCCGATATCATCCTTATCTCCCTTATCATTGAACCACTTCCTATATCTTTTAAACTTGACTTTGAATGTACCAACAATATGGTTGAATATGAATCCATAATAATAGGTCTCCAAACCATGTTAGCCTTGGGATTTAGAATGATCAACATCTTTGGTGACTCTTAACTTGTGGTCAATCAAGTCAATGGCATTTACTAGTGTAAGAATGATATTTTATAACTATACAAGCAATTAGTCAAAGAACTCTTGACATAATATTCAAACCACCCCATGATCTACCAATAATTTTTCTAACACCATGGCATTTCTTTCCTCTCAGATCCCATTAGCACCCTCGAACTCCAAACTTTCAATCATTGTCCATCACCTCACTAAACCTTCTTACACCAAATCAGACACTCTAACCATCTTTAGTGTGGAAGAGATTCTACATGACCTTTGGTATTAGCAAACCTTTGACTACCTTTACCTCAATATCATTCCCTCTAGCCTCTCCAAGAATTCCCATAATGCATTTATTCAAAGCACCTCCTATTATACCATTATGGGAATAAATTATTTAAAAATGTGGTTTTGATGGCCTCCTATTTCATTGCCTCTATGGTCTAGAAGCCTCTCAAGCTATCAAAAAAATTCATGATGGTATCTATAGGGGAAAATTTAATGGACTCATTGTGGCTAAGCACATCCTCTTCATAGGTTATTAATGGCCTACCCTTAACCAAGACTACTATGATTATGTGAAAAGGTGTGTCAAGTGTCAATAACATGCTAATTTACATCATACACCTAGCCATAACCTTTAGGTTTCCACTAATTTCTATCCTTTTTCATAATGGGTCTAAACCTCATTGGTGAAATCAATCCCCACTATTCATAGAAACACCACTCTATCATCACCGCAATTGAATATTTCACCAAATGGGTGGAGGCTATTCCTATTATTTTGATAAAATCTAAAAAGATTTTTGAATTTATCACCCATCATATCATCTATCACTTTGGTGTTCCCTATAAGATCATCACTAATAATGGAAAATACTTCAAAAACAAACAAGTTCAAGGTATTTTTGATGTATTTGGTATTAAACTAAGATTTTCCTCACCTTATTACCCACAATCAAATGGATAAGTAGAGGCCTCTAACAAAACCCTTAATAAAATGATTACCAAAATGGTTACTGCCTCAGGTCAGGATTGGCACTTACACATCCCTTTCACCTTATGAGCATATCATACTAGCATCCGAACCCCTATGGGTGTTACACCTTTTTCTCTTGTGTTTGGAGCTGAGGCTATATTGCCTCTTGAGATCCAAATACCTTCTCTTCACATATCTTTGTGTGACCTTATTTTAGAAGATGATTCTTTTCAAGAACGTTTAGCTCAACTTGAGTTTCTTTATGAGCATCATCTATCCACTCTTTCCCATCTCTGTGTCTTTTTAAAATGAAATAAACGTGCCTATAACAAACATGTAAAATTTTGAGAATTCAATATTGGAGATCTTGTTCTCAAGGAAAATCAACATGTAACTAATATGGATAAAAACAAAAGGGGAAATTTTGCTTTTAATTAGCTTGGACCCTCCATCATAACCCATAAGTATGGATTAAGAGCTTATCATTTATCCTCTCTTAAGGGCAAACTAGAACCTGAGCCTCTCAATGCTTTGCTTCTATGTCTTTTCTATTATTAAATAGGGGTCACAATCATCATTTTCCTAACTTGAGCTTATCCCTTGTAACCACACTCATTTCCCTCTTCTTAGGGGCAATTGACTACAACTGAATCATGTGATTATCCATCATAGTCATGACCTAATCTTAAACCGTGGGTACCATGGCTCTCTCCATGGCATGATTGTCATAGTACTTACTATCTTTTTGAGTTTGGTTCTTATGGTCATTGTCACCTAAACCTCTTTTCACCTACTAAACCTTATTTTGTCCTTAGTCTTTCCTTCATAAAGGTAATCCTTTGAGCATGTATAAACAAGTCTATGTCAAGCAAAAGAAATATCAAAAGTCAAAAACAAATCATGGGTCACCTCTAGAATTCAAAAATTCCTCCCTTGGAGGACAACTATTTTAATATTTAGCCAAAGTTGCAAAACGTAAGGTGGACTACTCCCTTGGATAGCTATCAAAAACATTTAAACTATGCATAAAAACTAAGATCACTCCCTTGAAGGATGGTTGAGTAAAGCATTTGTCAAAGATAGAAATTTCTTGGAAGCTTCTTGCATTGATCCACTTCTCCAACCTTAAATAAAATTCAAATTAGCAAAGACCCCTCAACAAAAGCAAAAATAGTGAGAAAGCCACAATCTACTCTCATAAAAGCAATAATCTTGGTAGGCTGCAATTGTCCCTCCTCAATAGACTTCTCACATCGATCAGTCTACACTTTATATATGAGCATAGACTTGCTTATACCACCTCTTTAGAAGCCTATAGAAAAGGCATGCTAGTCTCACAAAAGGTTCTAGTTTCACCCATTCTCCTTCCACATATCATATGCATAGGACTATGAGCTTACTTCACATAATGTGATCAAGATACATGTTTACCAACCTAAGCATGCTAATGTGAATCATTCAAAAGGCTTATTTTTACAAATCAATCCAACTCCAGGTTTTATTTCAGTCCTTACCAATGAAAAGGCATCATGTTCCTTTTGGTATCTTTTATTAGTTCATGTGGACATACCTTTTAGCATTCTTATCACTTTCCTACACATCTAATTTTTTACCTACTTATTTCATGTATTTTCATCTTTCATCATATTTACATTTTATCTCTATGAGCATGAACAACAAATATCACACCAAAAGTGTGACATTATAATATATGTCTACAAATAACATCATCTATCTATCTATAATCAAAACACAATGAAAAAGCATCATCTTATCCACTAACCACCATAACATCACATGAGCATATATCATGCCATAAGCAACACTAATTACATCATTCCTCATCAAAATCACAAAACACAATCAATGAGAAAAACATCATGACCCATAGCATATGTCATCTACCAATTTATCCATTTACCATAAAATTAGAACAACCCATCTTATCACATCAATTCATGCCAAACACATCAATATAACCATTAACAACACCATTACATTATCATATAACATACATATCCCATCACATTCATGAGCAAACTTAAGACATCATAACTATTTTTCTAGCATCACATGCCTAAGCTACTAGGTCAAACATCTCATAACACATATGCAAAGAGGTCACAGATCATAAACCATAAAACATGAACATCATGAACCATGAGCATACATAACATCATGATCCATACACCATCTACATTGAGCCATCATAAATAAAAACATATAACAATATATCATCCCTCTCTAAAAAACATATACATCTCACTGCATTAGCATGTAGGCCGATATCAAAATAGTATACATATATCAAAACATGTCTAAACATGATCATATAGCATCACTACCACTAGCACCACTTTTACCTGTACCTAGTGGGGGTCCCTCTGGGACCCCTGCTTGATTGACTATAGCAACCCACTTTCTTTGAGTAGCTATAGATGGCCCACTAGCCAAACTAGCTCTATACTCCCCATATTGCATCACCTATGGTAGTTGATCTAGTACCATCACCTTATAATATCTGAGCTCCTCCATGGTAGATAGATAGCATGCTCAGGGCATGGTGTCTGGTAGCCCTCTTACTCTTGTTGTGATTACTCCTACCCTCTACCTCAGTAGATCCCTCTCACTTATAACAGTGGCAAGCTGACCATGTAATGTGGCCACCTATCCCTGTAAGGCTTGTAACTATGCTTGGGCTACAACTAATGCTTCCCCTACCTATCCATCATGGCCTATAAGATCTACTACTATAGGCCTCATACCTCCATCATCTCCACTAGAATCTATAGATACATATATGGGTTGATACTAGGCCATATATTCATTTATATACCTAGCATCATCTATAAGATCCCTAATAGGAAGATCCTTGAAACCACCCTCTAGAACTATCAGATTAGGTTGGGGTACTGGAAATTAAATCTTTGAATCCTACCTCCTATACCAGGGAAAAAAACTTGAGATGCCCTATGCCAAACCAAACTATCAATGCACCCTATCAAATGGAATCAACTCAACCTCACCCTCTCGTCTACCCACTACCCACATATAACTCTAAAGGGAAAAGGTCTACCTCTTATAGCCTAGCCAAATTAAAATTGTAGGTAGAACCTCCAGGTGATGTTTCCAACCACTAGTGCACCTAGTGCACCCCTAAACCACTCAACATCATAGACACCACCTCCTACACCTAATGTATCCATATCATCCCTCTATCACATGAAGCCAATAGGGAACTCTATATGAGTATAGTTGGCCCATGACAATACTACTAGTCTCAGCACCTGAATATGCTCATAGGCCTAACAATGTTTAACCAAGTTGACATTGATAACGTATCTATTATGGTGCCTAAACCCCCATATCTCCTTGTAGATTTGTATGAGAAAAATAGGGACCTAACCAAACACTATCCTCCTAAGCAACAACTCAACCAATACACCTAGTAACACATACAAAAACCTCCTGCTACTCAAATTTGGGAGCCCAAAGCACATAACCACAATCATCAACATCATCATCAACCTTCTCTCCTCTGGATATCTCTCATATAACACTGTAAATAAACCTCTCAGATGCCATCAGACCTAGTCACTATCATCCCCATATAAATACTCAACAAAACCATCCCACTCCTATTCTATTTCGTATATCACCTTACCATATAGTGGAAGTCGAGTGATCCTATGTACATCCTCTAAGAGAATAGTCATCTTCCCAATCAGTAACAAAAAAGTATTCATAATAGGATCCCATATTTCAATGAATGCTACAATCATGGATGCATCCCTAGGTACATGCTAGTAGTGCCTCACCACCCCCAGCCTTACCTCCTCCATGTGTGTCTAGTCCTTGGTAGTCATCCCCTCATGAAGTGTAGGGAAGATACATAGTACAGGGTCATGCATCTGGATCTACTCCCTTTCCTATGTCAAAACATATACTTAGCTTAGTTCTTGACACTGGTCTCGTATACCCTAGCTTCTAAATAGACCTTAACCCTAATCTTATCTTAAACAAACCATTACCCACTACCTTCACCCATTACCTTTAATCAACCCATTTAACTCAACCCATTAACCTACCCATTTTACCCTAACTTAACCCATTGACCTAACCATTTTACCCTAACTTTGAACCATTACCCTTACCATTCACCTAACCCAAACCCTAAACACTCACATCAACCCTAAAATATTTATCATATCCATTACCATAATCTAACCCAAACTCTAAATAGTCACATCAGCCCTAAAATATTTACTATATCCCCATTACCATAATCTAACCCAAACCCTAAACACCTAACTAAAACCTAAAAAACTTACAAAAAAGTCTAACCTATCCTACCTAACCATCAATGATCATGTTGACCATCGATGGTTGGTGACCCCTAATTCCTAGGGTGTTGACCATCGATGATCAAACCTGACCGTCAATGATGACCTATGGGCATTCCATGGATAAAACTCCTAAAGCCTCCAGAGGCAAATACAAAATCCCAACATGCAATAAACCTACTTAAACACCTAGCCTATCACTTACCCAAACCAAATCACCCACCCACCCTATCAATTTGTCATTTTACCCTCACTTTTATCCAAAAACCCTAAAAACACTATTTATAGCATACAGACCAAACAACACAGTCCAAACCTACACCCCAAGCACATTTAAATAGCTAATATCAAACTAAGCTAGTAAATTCACTACACCGTTACCTCAATCCTTGACTGACTCCATGGTCTGATCCCATGAGTAGCTACCCAGTCACATCCTCATGCTCCTTGTATCCTAGGCCCATGAAATAAACCTACACGCTTCTAGATAACAAACACTCACCACCTCAACAGTCACTCTCCTTACACAACACCAAAATCACTAGAGACAAAGTCAATAAAGCATGATAGTAATAATGCCAACACTTTTATTTTTTTACTTTTACCCGTTTGGATTTTTAGGGTTTCTTCTAACCGTTGATGGTTAGGGTGACCATGGATGATCACCTTCTAGGGATCTTGACTATCGATGATCAAGAAACCCTATAAAACCCATTTTTTTCACCTTCACCTACAAACTACCATTTCTACCAAACTACACTTGGCTTTACCTAATTTTAGAGATGCCCTACTCCCACCAACCTGACTACCTCATCACCTTGTTATTGGTCTATTTTGGCCCATCTAGCATGCAATTTTGTGACACTTTTTGCCTAGTCATTTTTACCATGATGATAACATTACCATGTTGACCTTTTACATTTTATGCCACCTCATGTATATTGACCCACTTATGTCTCACTGAGAGCACTTCTTACCTCAGATACCCATGACACCACCTCATGTATATTGACCCACTTATGTCTCACTGAGAGCACTTCTTACCTCAGATACCCATGACACTTGACCCATTTGTGTTTTTTAGGGAGCACTTCTTACCTTGGATACCCACTAGAAACACCAAAATCACTTAGGAGACTTGTATTTATGAGTGTTCCCAACTACCACACCTATAGGTGGTCACATGATTTACTTGTCCCTTGTCCTTCTTAGCATCGACCCTTATTTTTACCAATGTTAGAAATTTTAGTCTTTGCATGATCTTGGCTATCACACCTTTTTATCACATTTTATGCTCAAGTTTGCATATCATATGCCTGACCTTGTGTCACCACCTCATGACTAACCATCTACTACTTATCAAACCCATACCCATTTTATTTTCACCTCATCAACTCTTGATTTGAGGGGGAACACCTCCTCCTACTCTCAAGGAAACCAGACCCTTGACCCATACTCCATTTTTGTTTTGTAGCTCATTCATGCAAGCCACACAATAAAAAGGGGCAAAATATAGACACCAAAAATCTACACACTTGCCTTTATGAATGTCAAAAATCCTCTTAAAACTACCTAAGACCCCCTTGGGACCAACCTAAACCTATATAGCCTCACCAAACCCATTTTCACCTAGTTTCACCAAGCTGAGTGAACTTGACCTTTAAGACCCTTTTCCTCTAGACCCTGATCATCAATGATTAGGGTGACCATCGATGGTTAGCCTTGGGAACCCCTAAATATCAACAATCAAGATCTACCTCTTAACAAAGAACATGCAAACCACCTATGTTTATTTTCTAAAAATAACTTATCTAATTTTGGTTGTGAGCCTTTGTATGGACAAGTTATATTTAGCTAGCCTAGTTACACCTTCACTTCCACCTCTTACTTGTGCCTATAAGAGAGAGAGGCTTGGGAGGTCAAATCCATCTACAATAATGATTAGGAGTTTAGGAATTTAAGAGTTTTCTTTTGCAGGTTAATCAATGTCATCAACATTCTCAAACATTATCAATCATCTTATTGGGATCCAGCTTGCCATCAACTCTCAAAAAAGCTCTTAGATACCATCACTCTACCAGAATCAAGCCATATGTCACCAATAGACTAACTGTATCAACCATATACCTAATCAACTTATGATAAGACAAGTACTTGTTTGCCAATATTCATGTGTTTTATTTCTATTTTATAACTAATCTCACCATTTCCTAACTCTCAAAATCCACTTATTGGATCTTGTCATTCATCTATTTAGCAAACCCAAAATTGACAAAGTCAACCACCAATGCTAGACCCCAACCAATGATGGTCAGCTTTAATTATCGACAATCATTCTAACCATCGATGGTCACCTATGGTAGTAAAAATAGCAACCTATTTCCACATATCTAACCCCTACCAAATCTAATTTTTTGTGTTTTTAACCACTCACATACCCCTTTTAGATTTTTTGAAGTATACCCTAACCCCTTAGTACTAGTATTCATTATTTTACCACTAATTTGATCATTTCTAATCTATTTTATTAACAAGCATTTTTGTGTCTAGTTTTAGTACATCTTGATTATTGATGAAAGTACCTTATTTCTAGTTTTGTGAACTTGATAATTTAAAATGTGTGGATTGATAGCCCATAAGGAATCCCTCACTTTTGGGATCTGGCTATCGTTAGGCAATCCACCCAACTATCTATCTAACAAACAAGTTTGCTTTAGTATTTTCTTATCTGTAGGTCTTCCTCCCAAGCCAAAGAAGAGCTCTTCACAATATTTTGATTTAACGTGTGTAAAACCAAATATGTTTTTTAACCACACCCATATCAAATTTATTTTCTCTCTTCCCTAGAACTTAAAGTGAAAATTTACATGAAACAAGGCCCCAAGCCAAGCCTCGATGATCCTAAAAGCTCCTGAAAAGGGATAGAATAAGGAAGTAAAGATAAAAATAAGTAAAATATATATAAAATAATATTTTTTATGTAACTTTACCTATTTCATGGATAGTAGATGAACTCGGGCGTATGTTTCTTTCTTATGCAAACACATGGAGTTGTCATACAAGAGGAGGGAGAGTCTTCATAAGTGGGAGAGTAGTGGGTGCAGAAGAATAGAACATGTGAGGTGGCCAATCAGGAGAGAGTTCCATCATGGCTAGCTAAAGTGGTAGATTCTCTACTTATAGAGGACTATGAGTGCCTATAGAGAACAAAACTTTGGATACTATTAAATTGGCCTTGTTGCATTACTCCAGGGACCTAGTTGACACATTGGCCACCATATGGGTACTAGAGAGACATGTGTTCCAACTAGGGCCCGAGCTAGAGGCCATCCTTAGCATTGAAGATGTATATCATATCTATGAGGTAGAGCCTATGAGTAAAGAGATAGACCTACCATAGGTATATGATATAGCTACAATAGATATCTATGTGGTAGGACCTACCCTTAGTGGAATAGTCATGGGGTTTTGATCACACAAAAATCATCAGGGGTAACACCACTCAAGACATTAATAGCAGGTACTTTGGTTTGGAGGCTCTACATCAGCTAGAGTATCAGATGAATACCACTCTCATAGACAAGAATTTTTGTAACACATGAAAGAAGGATAAAAATATGCTTGGGGGTCAGCATATCCTAGGTAAATTGTACCAACATCTAGATCACATTTGATGCATAGGGGTAGGTAGACTGATATAGCCTAACTTACTCATGTCTTGGGCATATGAGAAGTTCTCACTAACATGGTCAAGGATACCATGGGGTAGTGATATGTACCCTAAACTCAAAGAGGGCATGGTATGGGCTACATAGTTTATAGATAAGGTTGGCCCTGTGTAAACCACCTTAGACCCAAATGTATTATCAAACTAGGTTCATGATCCCTACAGATCCATAGTATGGCCAAAGATATGATAGCAGATCCCTATGTGGGCCAAGAGGAGATCTAAGGTCCATAGTGTCATACCATCATCTAGGGAGGTAGGTTCTATTGGTGAGAGAGAGATGTTCTCAGCTCAGGCCAGTTGGGGTTGAGCTTGGCTGGTAGTCAAGGTAGAGTAAGGGGGGAAGTAATGGAAAGAGGCCAACATTATTAGGACCATTACTACTAGGAGGAGCATGACCTATAGGAGGGCCATAAAGGCCATCCACACTAATAGGCAAGATAAGTACATTTTCTATGTATCACTTTATCTTTGTACTAATCCTTAATGAGAGATTATAAATGGCTAACATATATGCTCTATGTGTGTGTAGGAGACTAGCCTAGTTGGACTCGACCTTAGGTGGACTCACTACTAAGGAAAATATTCTATGATGTGGTAGAGACACCACTAATAGAGTGGGTATTATGTCTAGTAGTCGGGGTAGAGCCACATACTAAATTTTGGTGGGTGGGTACATAAGCCTCACTCAAGTTGGTGAGGGTACAACATATGATTCCATAGCTAGAGGATGAGTCTACATGGCACTAGGTAGCCATGACATGATTCAATACCATTGTAGCATAGCATGAGACATGAATGGATATATTAGAGGCTGAGATCAATTGACTATAGGTTGAGCTAGCTCGAGAGTAGACTAGAGGAGCTAAGGCACCTAGAGAGAGGGCATACCAATTAGCTACCTTAGAGGAGATTGTGGTTCAACTGGTTGCTAGGTAGAGATTGAGATCTCCACCAAATGCATGACTATTATAGATGTAGCCTAGTCATAGGCTAATTGGGATAGTATCATATATATAGCCATGCACATGGTAGTTTTAGGGACTATGATCCTAGGCTCAGAGAAATGAAGTGATGTACCCAAAGAAAAACATGCATATTTGTGATATATATACATCTCTTTCTCATGATTAGCACATATGTATATATGATTTTGTGTGTAATATGTATGCTTCATATGCTATAGACTACTAGATACAATGTGATTACATAGTAGGCGTTACTCATAAAGAACCCACATGCACACACATATACAAATGGAATGAAGGTTTGTGGTGATAGAAGAGAGGAAAGACTCACCTTACCACCATAGGAAACTTTTTTGGAGGGCCATGCAAGCCCTAGACATGAAATATCTTGAGGTTGAACCCATTGATCAGGTACTATATGGGCTCACCTTCAAGGGTTGAGAGATGAAATTCCCCACTCTCCAAAGAATTAGTGATAACAAAAGAGCCAAACCACTTGTGAGAAAATTTTCCCTTCTTATGGTGCTCTTTGTCAAAAATGAGAATTGTATCACCTACCTTGAATTGATGAGGGTACACCAACTTCTAGAATTGGTTGTGTTGATAGTATTGGTAAGCATGGTTGTGCTTAAGAATAGCCAAGCATCACTCATCTAATTGCTCAAGCTTGATAAGGTGGGAAACACATTCTTCCTCATCATAAAGAGATCTAAATTTCTTAACCTATAGTGAAGGGATTAAGACCTCTAAGGGAATAATAACCTTGAACCCATACACAAATGATTATAGGGTTGCTCTTGTGTCCATTCAAAATCTAATCTAGTAGGCCCACAACGTAGGATGGATCATGAGAATCTAGTCCCTCTTGGACTAGGTAATGGTAAAAAGAAGCATCTTATTCAAAGTTTTATTTTAATATTCTACTTGCCCATTTCCCTTGGGGTAATGGTTAGAGGAGAAGCAGAGCTTGAACCTAAAGTGTTTAACTAGTTCATGCATCTCAGGGCTTTGGAAGCCCAGGTCATTATTAGCCATAATCATAGTAGGAGCCTTAAACTCATAAATAAGTTAGTTCAGGACAAACTTGGTGATGATCTTCCCACACATGTTGCTAAGAGGCATGGCCTCAACCTAATTCATAAAATAATTAGTGGCTATGATGAACCAGTGATAGCCATTAGAAGAGACAGTCTTGAACTCACTGAAGAAGTTGAGAGCCCAAACTGATAAGGGCCAAGGGGTAAAAATATAGTGTAATAGGTAAGTTAGGGTATTGATAACATCCCCAGTGGCTTGACATATCTTACACTTCTTGGCATATTGGACTACATCCTTAACAAGAGTAGGCTAGTAGTATCCCATCTTGATAATACACTAGGTAGTGGCTTGCCCTCCTAGGTAGCCACCATAGATGCTCCCATGAGACTCCTCCAATGTGAGATAAATATCCTCAGGGTTGAGGCACTACATCAACACACCATTGATACCCCTATTGAATAATATGTCACCAGTAATGATATAGTAAATGGTTAGCTTACTAATCTGATATCATTCCTAAGAAGGAACATCAATGGGGTAAGACTATTCCTCAAGTAATGGATAATTTATCAATACTAATCACACTCAGAGACCTCAACATGGTTGATTGAGTAAACCATCTCATTAGGAAATGCATCATCAACCAACTCCATACTAGGGTTACCTAATGGGCACTCAGCAAGTTGGTTAGCCACAACCAAGCCCTTAGTGGACTTTTACTTGATGATGCAAAGGTTAAACTCATGAAGAAGCATGATCCACCTCGTAGTATTACCAACAAGATGTGTTTTATTAAGTAAGTAGTGAAGTGGATGAGATTAGATAATCACATTGGTAGTCTAGCCCAACATGTAATGTCTCAACTTCTTCTTAGTGAAGATGAGAGACAGTCACCAATGCTCAACCATAGAATAGTTAAGTTTAGGTCCAACTAGCGTTTGAGAGATGTAGTAAACAACTCTTTCCTTTCTAGTGTCATCCTTTTGGCATGGCATGCCTTTTATGGAAAGATCAGTGATAGAGGTATATAAGATGAACTCACACCCCTCAATGGGTACCATCAAGATTTAAAGATTATGGAACATATGCTTCAATTCCTTGAAAGCCACTTCGACTTTAGCAAAACACAAGAATAGAGTGTCCTTACACAAAATATGTGTGAGGGGTATGGACATGTGAGCATACTCCTTAAAAAATGTCTAAAAAAGTTGAGTCTTCTAAGGAAAGACAACAACTGGATGAGGTTACGTGGGGGATGCATCTCAAAGATCACCTTGATCTTATCGGGATCCACTTTAATTCCCCTTTATAAAATGAGGAATGTAATAATCTTTCTAGTAGAAATGTAAAAAATGCACTTATCAAGGTTGAGACTTATGTGATACTCTTAGAGATGCTCAAATATGATCTTGAGGTCTTGCACATGGTCATCCCACTTGCAAGATTTTTTGAAGAGATTATCAACATAGCACTTAATGATCTTATGGATAAGGTCATGGAAAATGTGGGAATGGCATGGTGATAGGTGGCCCTAATGTTCTTCAAGCCAAAAAATATGACAGTGTAGAAAAAGGTACCCTATAAGGTAGTGAATGTCATCTTGTGATGGTCTTTTGGTGCAATCCAGAATTTGTTATACCCAGAGAAATTATCCATGAGGGACATGATCTCATATTTAGTGGTAGAATCAACAATCTAGTCTATCAAAGGAGTAGGAAAGTTATCCTTTGAACATGCCATATTAAGATCCTAAAAGTTGATACAAATTTGAATAGCTTTTTTCTTCTTGAAAATGGGAACAATGTCAGAAATACATTGAGGGTAGTCAACATATTAGATGAAACCAACTAGAATGATTTTCTCAATCTATAATTTGGCTAACTAGGAGACTTTAAGAGCCATTGGCTAATTCTTTTGGTGAACGAGCTAGGTCCTATTATCCATATTGAGATTATGGTTAACTATGTCAGGATCCATGCCCTTCAATCAGTGTATTCCCAAGCAAACATGTCTAAAAATTTGTGTAAGAAGGTGACCAAAACATCCCATTCCTCTAGTGTGAGGCTAGTAAAGATCTTGATGATCTTAGGCTTTACTAAAGTGCCAAGGCTGATATTTATAGATCCTTCAACATTTATAGCATTATTTTCCTCAAAACACTTAGGCATGAGAGGGAATGACTCATCTAACACTTTAGGTTCAACCATGAGGACATTCACTATAAGAATGCCTAGGATTGTTCTATCTATGATAAAAATATGCAAACCAAGATGATCAAGTGGATAATAATACTTATGATAAGTCCACATGATCTTCGTGTAAGCCTTAAATAGGGTACATGATGTAACATGAATAAAACAACAATCGAGATCGGACTCAACTACTCTAGCAATCTTAGTGGGAGATGCATTAAGAGAGCCTATACTCTAATGGAAAAAGCATAATGTAAGGGGAATCTCAACATATAGGGATACATCATGAAATATGTCTCCAAAAAGAGATGAGTTAGCTTAATATCATAGAGTGAAAGAGGGATTTTATTGATGCATGCCAAACTTCAAAGGAATGAATACATATTGGTACTCTACTAGATCAAAATGCTAATCCTTGAGAAAATGAGATTCAATAGTAGGGGGTGTGTGGGCATCCATAGAACCCCATGAAGAGACATCTAAAGCCTCACCTAAGGGCTCTATCTTGGCATAGAGTAATGCCCAGGGATTTGGGTTAGCCTCCATAGTGTGAACCTCACCTTCATGCATAAATTACACCATATAAAATGTGGTCGATGTGATGGCCTACATGATATTAGTCCAAGGATGGCCAAGAATCATTTTTTATGAAAGATCAAGGTCTAACACACAAAACATGATTCTAAATAGCTTAGGGCCAAACTTGACCTAAAGCTTCACATTCCCCACTGGTGTAATCATGATTTTGTTGAAACCAACAGGTATGACAAGAATCAGAGAGCTTCTATGAACTAAGCTTGAGCTAGTTGAATACACGCAAGGGCATGATGTTTAGCATAGATCCTTCATTGAAAATTCACCCCTTAAAATGGAAATCATCAATATAATTCTCAATATAGAGAGAGAATTGATCCCTCTTTTCCAAAGTTGAAGCATCTAGCAAAGATGTTGGGTTGAAAGATAAGATAGGAGGATGAGGGTACTCATGTGCATTAGAGTTAAACAACACTTCAACATCATCATGTATAAAACCCTCATGAGAGAGACCAAGATCATCAAAGATGAGTTTAATTTGTTTAGGTCAAAGGCAAAGAAGGTCCCAAATGGAGATCCTAGCCGAGAGGCCCTATAATTCCTCTATGATAGAGTAAGAATGGCGTCTAGCCTAGGGAGGGATGTTATGCCAAAAGTCAAATTTGAACTTAGGATTCCTTGCCCCTATAGGCTAAACCAAAGGCCCATCAGTAATAGTATCTCTAATAGAGTTGGTGGCCCAACTAGAGCACATGTTGACAAAGCACTTGTACCCAATAGAATCTATGTCGATATCAGTAATAACCTTGTTACTCTTGTGCTTGGATTTCTCTCTCAGGTCAACCTATGAGGAGGATTTAGAAGAGGTGGAAGAGAAAGAAGGAGAAAGTGGGGCCTTAGCCTTTTATTTCTTCTTTTTCTTATTATTCTCCTTATCATGGTTAGGTAGAGGCTCCTTGAAAAAATTTAACTTGTGGTTGGGTTCTACAAGATGAGAACTTTGTGATAGAGATGAGGCTTACCCATGAGAATTTTGGGTGACATAATTGGCATCATCATTCCCCTTCATCTGATGGTAATTTTAAAACTTATTAGGGTCATAATGAAACATTCATTATTTTGTAGTGTTTTATTCAAAATCCTTCTTTTTATTTGGCTTCTTGTTCAAAACATTCAATTCATGACTTTTATTTTTGTCCTTCTTAGGAGGAGAATTAGTAACACCATCATTGGTTGCATTATAATTATTATCATGAAAAGAGGATGACTTTTGCGAAGGTATGAGCCACATGCTTGCATGCCCCTCAAACACTTCAATCTTTAAACACTCATTAATAGCTTCATCATAAGAGGTGGGTTCACATTTGAAGACCTCAAGGTGAACCTCCTATCTCAATGCTCACATGAACATATCATAAATTTGGTCATCTAAGAACCTGGTCCTGTATATATGAATATTTTAACACCATCTATGCACAAAATCAAAGTTTGACTCACCCTTGTCCTATGCCATAGAGGTGAGTGACTAGATGTTGAGGTTAAAAGGTCTAGAAATATCGAAATATTTGAAGAAGTTATCCAGAAGGAGCTAGAAACTAGAGTGAGAATCTAGAGGTAGATTCTAAAATTAGATAAGATCTTTAACTCTTAGATAATGAGTAAAGAGCTTCAACATCATGCCTTTGTCCCATTCCCAATTGATACACACCATCATGTATATCATAATATGATCCATGAGACTGGAGTCTTGAGTTCCATTGAACTTGGGTAGTTTAGAGATAGGAGTAAGAAGGGGAATAACACACACCCAAGGGGTTAGAGGATTCTTATGGAGATCCTCATAAACATGGTTGATAATAGGCTGGTGATGAGTTCTAAGAGGGGGATCATGATGGTAATGATATTTCTTATACCCATATACATCATCATAACCATAGAAATGAATAGGATGATGTCAAGGTGGATTTTGATATGGAGGACACTCATGATGGAAATCATCTCTACCATAAGGTGGGGAACAGCCACATAAAGTGTGATGGTCTACATGGGGATAATGGGAAGACGTGGCATACTCATGTAAATGGTCATGATGACCAAAATGTCCATGATTATAGACATGTTTCATGAAATGAGGGTCAATTAGTGGCCATTGATGCTCTCGATATGAATCTCATAGGTCTCTAGTTCATAAGTGGTGATTGAAATCAAAATGTTCATCAAAAACTCTAAAGGGCTAGGAGAATGGGAAGAATATTTATGACAAAGATAAAGAGGTAGGGAACTCAAGTGAGAATTGGTCAAGGTAATTGACACTGAACAAGTGTGAGCTCAATCTCCAGAGGAAGAATTATTCCAACTCCTAAGGGGAGAAGGATGAACTTTATTCACCTAAAGGAATTTATGATAATAATCTATGATTTCACATAACTCATCAAAACCTATTTGATCAAGAGGATCCTCATCACATGAAATGGGTGAATGAGAAGTGATATGATGATGAGAAGAAACATCCCTAGATGAATGAATCTCCAACTAGTGAAAAGAATATCGAGTCCATTGATTATAGTCCTACTAATATTATTCCCTTTAGAATGTGAGAGAGTGTAGGCTACCATGTTGGGAAGTGAGAACCTCCTAGATCCTATAGTGTCTATGGCATTTCATTGCATCCACATTGCTCATGAGTGAGCTTAGGAATGATACCCTGAATCTGATGGGAATGGTATCCCATGGGTCAAAGACTAACCATGGATGTAATAATCAATAGAAACATGGAATAAAATAGAAAAGGAAAATTTATAGAGAACCAATAAGAAGGATGACACAAAACCAAAGAAGGAGAAAATAACTAAGGTGAGAGCCAAAATATAACTGAAAGTAAAGCTTAACAAATAATAGAGGGGGTTTGGCTAAGAGAGATATAAAAAAGATAAAATTAGCATGAGACCATATGTGAGGTCCAATTGAGTGTGCTAGAATGTATCTCTAATAATATGAATGGAACCACCAGTATTTGTTAGGGTGTTAAATTAAACCACTAAGAGGCTATAAGGCTCAGGGGTTCTATGGCCTACAAGAGGTCTATAGTGGCTATTCAGTTTGATAGCTTGCACCAAGTTATAGACAAACATGTAAACTAGGTTGGGGATAACACAAATAAGTGCACAAAATATGCAAGCACCTCTATTAGATCCAACCATAGTAAAATAAGTGGCTAAGACTATACTACTGATTACATACACAATGCAAAAACCATAATACCAAATGAAAAAAGATAACAAATGGAATTTAAATTTAAACACTAAGGCACTTTGAGGCCAAACAAAAGACATTTTGAGAAACAAATATGTTTTCAAGAAAGAGTCCAAGACCATTCCTATTCTATATTTGAGTTATCTTTTTAAAACAACACTATTATTTGCTAACAATCCAATGTTCTAGTTTTAGCAAGAGAGAGAGAATGTTTAACAAGTTATCTAGGTTGTCTTGAGCATGTATATTTCTACTATGAAATGAAGAATATTTCCAAAGAGAGAAATGATATGAAATAAAGGAATATTTAAAGAAATGAAAGTACTCTTTGACCATATACAAGTATAAGAAACTTTTAAAACTACTCTACACAATGTAAAAAATAACTATTTTACTGAAACAATTCAAACCCTAGCATGTATACTACAAAAAATAAGTAAAAATTTTCACTTTGAAAAGAAAATTTCCCTCATATCAAGCTCAAATAAGATGTGTATAATTTATACCAACTGATTGTCCAAGCTAGGAGGTAAGAGAGTAAGAATATCAGGCTGTGTGTAGGCTGAGTATAGACCAAGATCCAAAAGTTATGGAAGAGGTGAAGAGGAAGCTACCAATCTGATAAAGCCAATGCAAAGAGAATAGGAGACATGTGCAATGGATTATTTTGGGAGTAAGGAGCAAGCCACAAGATTTAGAAACACTATCAACAATAATGTGAATCACCAATGGAAGTTGCAATAGAGTAAGGGCATCTTTTTTCATAAAGAAAGCTATTATGCCAAGAAAAAATCAAGAGAGATTCAAGGAGGTAGCCAAGCTTTGGATGCGAGTGATCAATGCATAAGATCAAAGTAGAGATGTAGTTAGAGTGAATGTAGAGGCTCAAATAAAAGAGGAAATGATAATATAACTCAACCCTAATCCCCAAAATGCTAAGAAACTAGTTGTTTATAGCCATTTAAGCCCATTCTAAGCACTTTTTCATGCAAACTACCTAGGCCATGGCTTTTTTGAAGTAAATGTGTGGCCTATCTCATGGGTTTCCCTCTGAAGCCATGGCTTGGGTCAAATATGGGTTTATTCAAGTCAAAGGTCTCCCAAAAGGGTCTTATGGGGTCCCTAAAGAGCCTATCTAGCATGAGAAAGGGCCAAGGTGGATTGAGGATGTACAGGGGATGAGAATATCATGTAGGAAAGGTTTAAGCAAGTAGTACCGTCTTTAAGTAGGATAACTAGGGTTGATGGTCTACACATGAGCTGATGTGTAATCATAGGGAGGATTAGGGTCATGGGAACTATGATTAAAATTTCCTCTACTAAAATCCCCCTTTTTAGATTATTCTAGTGAGTATCTATGTTTAACTACTTTGAGTTATCCTTTTTCTTCCTTAGGATTGTTATAATAAGCTTTCTATGTTTAATTGGCTAGAATCATCCCATTATCCATTCCTCCTTAATTTTTTCATTTTTTTCTTTTCCATCATTCCCTTCATTTCCCTTTCTATCACTTTTTTGTACTTTTTAGCTAAGATAAAAGTATGAAACCCTTGTTGAAAATAATTTTGCTATAAATAGTTGTGAATAACTCTTTTACTACTTTACCTTTTTAGTTTTTTATAGTCATATAAAATGAAAAAATTGGTAACTTGAGCATGGCTAATGACACCCAACCCATAGGTCCCTCTTGTTTACTCTCATGACCTTATAGGCATCTTTTCACTGATTCCAAGTCATCTATAGCCTTCCAAACTTGATCCCAATTGAGCCAGACCCCTTTTTCATGACTAATCCAACCCCTAAGTCCCATCAACTTAGGACAATAACACCACACTTGGATTATACCATTGGTGCCACTCCTTTTTATTTTCAATGCTCCTATCCAAGTACAATTTTGGCCCCAATGGTAAATTCCTTTAGATTCCCCATCCTTCTCCTTGTTGTCTTAATGTGAGTACATTCAACCCATGACCAATAGATCCCTATAAATCCCATTCAAAGATCATTTGGAAAGGGTTGGCAAATATCACTAAGCAAGCAAGAATACAAACAAGACTACTCAAGCAATCTTCCCTATTCTCTACATACAACCAGCCAACACACTTACAAGCTTATTTAAATCCTTACACTAGTCCCTACCCAACTCAAGTACATTTAGTTTATAATTTTTTCATCTTCATACACTCAATTGCATAAAGAACATCAAGTGGGAGAACTACATATGGATTGATCCCTCTTCAAAGTATTGGTATGTAGGTAGCATTCCCACACAAAGGGTGTGGATATATGTTCAATGAATCTTACACACATTAACCCCCCACCCCCCCCCCCCCCTTCTTTTTCAAAATTGGTAAAAGAATAATGGATATAGGATTTTAAGATAAAATATGCTCTATAAGGAGCTATATAGAATTCTAATTGTTGAAACTTTCTAGACAAGGTCACACAAACCTAGTGAATAAAACCCAAAAAACTCAGATCCTCAAGACACTAGTAGCATAGGTGGACTATAGTGCCTATGCCACTCCTATCCACTTTCGATGCTCCTATCCAATCATAAAATGAAGGTCAAATCTCAGTTTGTGATAGTGTTCCAATCCTACATAGTAAATCTCAGACCTTGTCTCAACTAGTTTCCAGCTAAGTCTTATTTTCTCCCTCTTATCAGTATTTTTAGAAAGGTCAAATTTACAATTCTAATTTACAAAAATTAGTAGATTAATTATTGCATTTTTATTTACTAATTTTACTACTCAAACCCTTTAACTAAATTAAGAATAATACACTAATATTTCCAAAATTGTTAAATCATTTGGTGAACCCAACTTACTTTGTTTGCATATAAAAACCCTATAAACCCTAGGGTAAATTTCCTACTAAATTTTTCCTATATTTTTTTGCTTTTTTACCTACATAATAAAATAAAAAATTAGCATTATATTTTAAAATTTTGTAGTAATTTAAAAAAAATTCAAACCCTAGTTGCCCATACTAGGTCCCAGTATTTTCCTAATATTTTTCTTATAATTTTTTTATTTTTTACCAACATATTAAAATAAAAAAATCACTTCAAATTTCAAAATTAAATAGTAATTTGTAAATACATTTATTTTTCAAAACTCTACTTGCATCTACTAGGTCCTATTAAATCACAAATTTTCTAATAAATTCTTGATTTTTTTACTCACATATTTCACTCAAAAACTCACATTAAATTTCAAAATTTCATAGTAAATCTCAAAATAATGATCTTTCAAATTCTAGTTGCATCTATTAGGTCCCATCACTTCTTGAGGTGTCACCTTATATGTTTTTAAGTTTCATATCTTTTTTATGTAATTTCTAGTTAACTATTTTTAGGGCTTTGCATTTCCTATATTCAATACTTTCATTTTCTATCCCTTTGTCTATTACAAATTATTGAAAAAAATTCAATCAAATCTCAAATTGTTTTCCTACTTTAACAATGGCCCAATATACCAATTTTAATGAAATTGATAAAAGGGAACTTCAAGAACTGTTAACTAAACACCCAGACATGCAATATGACATGCTTAAAATACTACAAGAAGAACAACAAAGAGTGAACAAAAATTAATATTCTCAAACCATAGAGCATCTAGTTAAAAATGGCACTATGAGGGTAACTATGTCTCAACAACCCCCTATATCAGCCCAACCTGTCTTTATGCCACTAGCTATGGCTAGTACATCTTTGTCTCTTGATGTGGTAGCCCTTATATAAGAGGTAAAATATCTTCAATCCAAGGTGATACATCTTGAGCAAGTTGCCTCTAGACCTATACAAGATTTGGATTCTTTTGATCTACTACATACACCATTGGCATGTCACATTATTTCTACACCCTTGCCACAAGGTTTTATTCAACCCAAGCTTACTCTATATGATGGAAAGGGTGATCTAGAGACACATTTGAGAGATTTTAATCTAGCATGCTTGGACTATGTACCAAATTACTAGTTACTTACCAAGTTATTTCCATGAAGCCTAAAAGATTATGATTTACAATGGTTTTACAGTCTACCAAATCAATCGATCAATATATTCAATCCTTTAGCTAACATGTGCCTAGCTCATTTCAGCATTAACATTGGTGATAAGGTTTCATATGCCCAAGTTTCACAATAAAAACAAAGCTCAAATGAGCATCTCATAGAATACGTTCTCTAATATAAGACTATTTTGGCTAAGATGACTAGCCCCATGGTTAATGAAGAGTTACAAGATCTCTTCAAATAGAGTCTTCTACTAGCTTTGCATGAATCAATTATATTCAAAAGATTCTTTTCCTTCACTGAATTATGTCACACACTAAAGGAAAGAGAAGTAAAACTAATTTCAATGGGAAAACTCAAGTACACGAGTATCTCAAAAACAACAAAAAGAGTAACAAAAAAGTTCCATACAAAGTCAAGGTCAATGATAGAAAGATTTAGAATCAACCTATAGTTAATGTGGCTTCCAAGCCTCCTCACCAAGTGGTTTTATCAACACCTCCTTGATGTACTTTTACCAATCTACCACTTTTTATAGCCAAAGTTTTATAATAACTATTGGAATGTAACATCATATCTCTCCCTCCTATTTGGGAGGTTGACTTAATAAAGTGTCTTCCACAAGGATATGATCAGCATGCATTTTGCGAGTTTCATAGGGCACCAGGCAATACAAAAAATAGATGCATTAGTTTAAGACACAAGATATAGGATTTAATATATGGTAATCATATTGATATTGGCACTTTAGCTGAGCCTCCTTAGGCAATTCAAAAACAAGATAAAGTTTTGAAAATATTCTCAAATCCCTTTTCATAGCATTTTAAACAAGAGACAGGGGACACATAAGGGGTTCACCATGTATATCATGCACATCCACCACTAGATACATACATGGCACTTTTAGTTGAGACACATCCTTTGACTAACATGATTGGTGTATATAATTCTAGAGTTTCATATAGACCTTTCATCTCCTTCCCAAAGTAGGAGATCATTGAGGATGATTCAAATTATCATGTGCTTTTTATCAAAGCTTACATTCATAATCATCATATTCATAGTGTTCTCATAGATAATGGATCTAGTGTGAATATGTGCACTATGATATTAATGTAGCATTCAGGATATTGAGCACAAGATATTACCCCAATGGACAGAGTTATCAGTAGACTCAGTGGGCACATACAAATTTCATTGGGTGAGATCATACTTCCTTTATATGTTGTTCCAACACATATGGCCACACCATTCACTATTGTTCCCAATTTAAGAGTCTTTGATATGTTACTTGGTTGACCATGGATCCAAAAAATTTAAATAGTACCTTCTATAGTTTATAGATGCATGAAAGTCATTAATGTTAAATAGGTTATTATAGTTGGTGGAGTTCCATATGAGTTACCACTTCTTATTCTAGAGCCATATTCTAATTTGTAGTCATTAGTTTCAATTTTGTCACTAGTTTTAATTTTGTCACTAGTTCTTATTTAGACAAAATTAAGGCATTTGTTGCCAACATAAAGAGTTCATACACCTCTATAACTTCAATATTTTAGATAAATTATAGTTACAATGTTCACACCTAGGGAAATATCATTGAGATCTCATGCATCTACTCATAGAGCACATATTCAGAGAGCTTCTCCTACTACCAGATGGGTCCCTAAGATCCCTACAATTGAATCCACTTCTCATAGTTATAGGGGGACCCCACACTCAGTTTCTAATTCAGAGATTTTAGAACATTTACAACATATACAACTTTCAGAGCCATAATTTCAACATTTCTATCATGCTTCATGATCATGCATAATTCCTCTCCTTGATATAGGACACCATGATAGAGAGTCTCCCATGAGAATCATCAATTAGTATCATCCCTTCCTAATTTAATTATATATAGCTTCTCTTCAAATTATTTTACATAGTCTCCTTATGATTGATTGTATATAGATTTAAATAACTCAAAATCCAAAAATAATATAACATATCAAAAACATAAAATTATTCAAATATGTCAAAACACCAAAAACATTTTGATTATATGCATTATCCATGCTTTACATTTATAATGTTATGCTAGACTTACATATGTTATTCTATGTTATTGTTTGTCGATTTATCTACATTACCATTCTTCAATTGATCTCTTTTGAGTGTGTGCAGTGACATATAGCTCTTTGATTGCTTCAATCTACCCATTAAGGGGGAATCCTAATTATACATTGAGACGTACATCGACATACATACCCAATGGGGGCATATTCTAAATGACTACACCATCCAGGCTATGTCATTCCTACACCACACACTCTATTTATCATGTTGATATACATTACTTACTAGCTTACACAAATTACTCTATCAACACTCACTAGTATATAGTGCTTGTGTATTTCTTAGCATATACCTAGTCTTGTACTAACATGTCTTGCATACTTTCACTTCTTCCTTTGATTAGTTATATGTGATTGTATTTCTAGTTATTACATATTTTCCTTTCTTGCTTTGTGTAGCTAGATATGATTGCATTTTTCAATTCTTGATTATCTCCTATATGTGCCTTAGGATATTTTCCAACGTCCTTTGATTCTATGTCTTGTGTGTGCCTTAGGAAAATTTCCAATGCCCTTTACCTATACTCTTTTATGTGATTGTGACTTTCACGCCAACCTTCTTTGTTTCAATTGTATGTGTATCTAGCATTTGAACATGCCTTGTATGCTTTCCTTTTAGTATGAGTGACATGTGCCCATGTTCCTTATTTTTTTGGCCCCTTGGCCACCCTTGTATGCTTCTTGCCTTATGTGATTGTTTTTTATTTTCTTCTCATTTTTTTTAATGCCATGATCCACATCATGCATTTTTCTTAATTTCTTGGATGCCATGATGGACATCATGCTCCATCCCTACATGACAACTAAAAATTGACCAGACTTCCAATTTTAGTTTAGTACATTACACATGATATTACATTGTTATATCTATCTAGGCATACCCCTATTGATCTAACAATCTCTCATTACAAACCATGCTATATCTCAAGATATCTTGTCAATTATCATGGTTATATCATGTATCTTTATAGCATAACACACCTGCAAGACTTTTTTTTTTAGGGCAATCATTGTAGGGTCTTCATTCCTACCCTCATAAGAGAGGGAAACAAACAAGGGGTTCTATCACAGAGATCAGAGCTCCTGACAACAAAAAATCTAGATTTTAGCACACCCAAAATAACAACTAGACATCAAACTAGGTAGAAAGTGAAAATGTTAGAATAGTCATCAGATTTAGCCTAGGAAAATAATGCTAATATTGGACTACAACACTGGTACCACTATTATCCATTTTTGATGATCCTATCCAAATAACATAAAAATAAACTTTCTAGAAGCAGGCAAAAAAGTAGGTTCAGCTATAATTTTGTACCACTAGACCAATTCAAAATTAGTAGTTTTCAATACACTTTTGTTCATAAAATCTAGATATAAGGGGTATTATTCATGGAATGATGTCTCTCACTTCCAATTTCAAATATAATAGTTGGTATAACTTCTAAAATAGAATCCATGTTTTAGACACCAATGATTGAGGGCAATGTGTGCAACACATTTATTTTCTTTTCTTTTTGATTTTAACATTACCCAGGCATTCTTAGTAGTTGCATGCCTTATTCCATCTAAAAATGGTTGGCATCATTTTAGAGTAGATTTATAAGCCTAACCTCCATATTTCAAAGTGGCTTTTATACAAGCCTAGTGCACTAGTTTTGGAGTGGCTTTCATACAAGCATAATATCCATCTTTTGGAGTGGCCAAAAGTGGCCTAGTTTCTAGAATACATTCAACTATCCATGCCAACATTATCAAATTATAGATAATTCATAGGATTTGAGAGCCATCTCATATGACACACATTTCATACAGGTATTAGTTCATAGCTTCACTTCATGAGACAAAAATAGATCCAAAAGATTAGCTAGCATTTGTATTCTTGAGCCACCTATTCAGAGGGATTGGACACAGTCCAAATATTGATTAACACATGCATGATCACATAGCTTTAGATATTTGGTGATGATAGAGCCAAAAGGCTAGCCTTTTAATTTTTGATCCACTCTCAAGGAATTGAGCAATCAATTCCATTCACAATATTACTCTTGGTACATCATCATCTAATATCACTCAGCATCACAACAATTTTTGTATTGATTCATGTACCTAGTGAGGTGTACTTATTCCTTTATATTCCTCTTTATCTCTTACCCAGCTTTGTATGTTCTTATTTTTAGATTAGTGTATCTAGTAAGAACTGATCTACTCTTTATTTTTTATAGATTCATACTTCACAATGTGCTCTCTCTATGCACACCTAGCATCATACAAGTTCATGAACTTCACCCTTGCAGGTAAGTTTAGGTATGCTTTCTATTATTCCTTTATCCTAGTATTTTGATTTATTTCATCACTAGAATAAAGGGGGGGAAATGTAGTCATATAAAATACCAAAATTGGTAACTTGAGCATGGTTAATGACACCCAACCCATAGGTTCCTCTTGCTTACTCTCATGACCCTCATAGGCATCTTTTCACTGATTCCCAATCATTTGTAGCCTTTCAGACTTGATCCCAGCTAAGACAAACCCTTATTTCATGACTAATCCATCCCCCCAGGTCTTGTCAGTTTAAGACAATAGCATCACACTTGGACTTTAGCACTAGTACCACTCCTTTCTACTTTCAGTTCTCCTATCCAAGTGCATTTTTGGCCCCAATGGTAAATTTCTTATAGTTCCCCATCCTTCTCCTTGTTAGCCTAACATGAGTACATTCAACCCATGATGAATAGATATTTATAAAATCCCATTCAAAGATCATTTGGAAAGGGTTGACAAATATCACTAAGCAAGCAAGAATACAAACACGACTACTCAATCAACCTTCCCTATTCTTTGTATATAACTAGCCAATACACTTAAAATTAAAATCCTTACACACCTCAATTACATTCAGTTTAGCATTTTTTCATCTTCATACACTTAATTTCACAAAGCACATCAAGTGGGAGAACTACATATGGCTTAATCCCTCTTTGGGTATTGGTATGTAGGCAGCATGCCCACACAAGGGGTGTGGATACATGTTCATTGAATCTTACACACACTAACCCCCCATATTTCTCAAAATTAGTCAAATCACAATGGAGTATAGGTTTTTAATATAAAATCTACTCTACAAGGTGATCTACATAATTCTAGCTACTAAAACTTCATAGACAAGGTCACACAGACCTGATGAACAAAACTCAAAAAGCTTAGATCCTTAAGACACTAGTAGTAGAGGTGGAATAAAACACTGGTGCCACTCCTATCCACTTTCATTACTCCTATCCAATCATAAAATGAAGGTCAAATCTCAATTTGTGATAGTACCCCAATCCTGCACAATGAATCTCAGACCCTGTCTTAGTCGTATCAATTAGTTTTTATCTAAGTCTTATTTTCTCCCTCTTATTACTATTTTTAGAAAGGTAAAAAATTGAAATATAATTTAAAAAAAATAGTATATTAATTATTTTATATTTATTTACTAATTTTTATACTCAGACCCTTTAAAATAAATTAGAAATAATACACCAATATTCCCAAAATTGTTAAATTATTTTCAATAAAGGTAGCTCTACCTACTAATAGGAGAGGGACTTTATCTTCACATTTTTTACTAATAAATTAATGTTTTTCTCATGATATTGACTTAAAGTCCACATTTTTCTCCCTTAACATATTTTTTAGCCAGCAGGTGACAAATACTCTCTCCTAGTAATTAAGTGTTGTAGATTTTGAACTTCAAAATAAGGTGGAAGTTTTGCCCCTAGACTTAAGGCTTGGATTAAAATTTCATTATTATTGGAAAAAATGTATTGATTGAATGGGGAAGGAGATAATAATGTATTAATAATACCCTCATATTTATAAGGTCCTTCCTCTTCTTCATTGTCATATATTTCATGTATTTCATGTTAGGTTGTGGAGCTAAAAGCTTCACCTTGATGCAAACATGGAGGTTGCTGAGTATGACAGTCATCGACGTCGGCAAGCCACAACTGACATCGGTTAGGGATCAGTGCAAAGGTAACTAAACTCAGCAGTAGTAGGCTGATGTTGGTCACCTCTAGTTAGATAGAGACCGACGTCAGTCGCCTGTGTGATTCGAACTGCTTGTTGACGAACAGTCAGTTAGGTGAATGGGTTGTTTGCATGTTAAAGATTGAGTCGAGTCTTGAGCCACAAGTCTAATCATTGTATGCATGAGATCTATATAATACACTCATGGGTTGTATTGTTAAGTGTAGAACTAGGAGAGTTCTTCCCATGGTAGAATCAAGTAGGATTCTTCATGTATGTAAGATCAGGTTTGATCTACAGGGTGTTGCAAGATCATGGAGGAGATCTACATGTGATAAGTAAGATCAGGTTGGTCTGTAGGGGTGTGTGTATGTGAGGGTCAAAAGGAGATCAGCGTGGGAGCAAGATCCAAGGTGACAGCAACACATCAAGGAGCAAGATCATGGTGAGATCTACTTAGAGTACCGGTTTGTACTCGGTTGTACTGGCAGTATAATGAGGTGAACAACAGCATGTGCTAGCTGTGTGTTGTGACTTATATTGAGAGAAGATTACTCTTGAGGGAAGATTACTGGTATGCCCACAAAGTGGATGAAAGAGTGTGATCTCTTTGTTGTAATTTCCTTCTAACTGATTTGAATACAATTGTGTGTTGCCTCTCATATTCTGTGTTATTTCTCATTGATAGTTACTTGTACTTCTAGTTATTTCTGCATCTTAAGTTGCTTATACAATGGTAATCATGTGTGCTCTTAATTTTGACAAGTTGTGTTAGAGCTTTGGGGAACCTAGGTCCTATCAAATGGTATTAGAGTGAGGTTAGATGTTCTTAGAGTGAGTTTGACTAATAGATGGTTCAGATCTGGTTAGTGTGTGTTGATTATAGGTTACTCTCAGGGGTTTCTGATTGAGTGGGAGTATAGCAATGGCATAAGAAGGTAAGCTGAAAATAGAGAAATTTAGGCATAGGATTAACACCATAAGGAGTGTGGTGGGTAGTCTTCAAGATTGAGCTTGAAGAGGAATACAAGCCAGGATGCAGATTAGACAATGTACTGGTATAGGTACAGGTGCAGCTATTTATCTCTAAGTGGGAGATTGTTAGGTTGTGGAGCTAAAAGCTTCACCTTGATGCAAACATGGAGGTTGCTGAGTATGACAGTCACCGACATCAGTAGGCCACAACCAACATCGATCAGGGATCAGTGCAAAGGCAACCAACCTTGGCAGCAGTCGGCCGATGTTGATCACCTCCAGTCAGATAGGGACCGATGTCGGTCACCTGTGCAGTTTGAGCTGCTTGTTGACGAACAGTCAGTTAGGTGAATAGGTTGTTTACATGTTAAATACTAAGTCGAGTCTTGAGCCGCAAGTTTAATCATTGTATGCATGAGATCTATATAATAGACTCATGGGATGTATTGTTAAGTGTAGAACTAGGAGAGTTCTTCCCATGGTAGAATCAAGTAGGATTCTTCATGTATGTAAGATCAGGTTTGATCTGCAGGGTGTTGCAAGATCATGGAGGAGATCTACATGTGATAAGTAAGATCAGGTTGGTCTGTAGGGGTGTGTGTATGCAAGGGTCAAAAGGATATTGGTGGGGGAGCAAGATCCAAGGTGATAGCAACACATCAAGGAGCAAGATCAAGGTGAGATCTACTTGGAGTACCGGTTCGTACTCAGTTGTACTGGCAGTACAATGAGGTGAACAATAACGTGTGTTAGCTATGTGTTGTGACATGTATTGAGAGAAGATTACTCTTGAGGGAAGATTACTGGTATGCCCACAAAGTGGATGAAAGAGTGTGATCTCTTTGTTGTAATTTCCTTCTAACTGAGTTGAATACAATTGTGTGTTGCCTCTCATATTTTGTGCTATTTCTAATTGATAGTTACTTGTAATTTTGGTTATTTTTGCATCTTAAGTTGCTTATACAATGGTAATCATGTATGCTCTTAATTCTGACAAGTTGTGTCAGAGCTTTGGGGAACCTAGGTCCTATCATTTCAATATGATGTCTTTGGTTTTTTTTACTACCAAATTGAAAAAGTCATTACCAAAAGGCTCATTTCTCAACCTATGATTATTCAACATAGCCATGTTCCTTATGATAAATTACATTGTTAAGGGAAATTATTTGACTCAAAAATGAAAAAGATAAATACTTAACTCTAAAAAAAGTGAAAGACCAAAATGACTAAAAGTTAATTGATAATAAGATACTTTTGATTTTTTATTTTTGGGACTAAATTTGTGATTTTCTAAAGCTTTTGGATTATGAATTGATTTATTTATTTAAATTTTCAAAATACTTTTGGTTTCAATCAAGGATTTAAACACATGATATTTCATAAGGAAGTAAACAAACAAGTTCTACTCCAAACACACATGCATTGCACACAAAAAAAATTAGGCAAAGGGACTTGAATAAATCATAGGGTTTTTGTGTCACTTGATTTTCCATTGCATTAGTGGTGGTATAATATTTCAAGGCACTAACCATGGAGGATCATGTCGTTTCTATGGCCCAACTAAGCCCAATTTCAAGGGTGTGTGGAAAGTAACTTCTCGACACTAACTAATAATCGATGCACAATAAGTTAGATGGTAAAAATGGATTTCCTAAGCTTAAGGTTTAAACAATATTATTTAATATATTCCTCTATATCCCTTTTGATACGTTGAGTCCTAAAATCAAGTAATAATTAAATTTAAGAGATTCCTTTATATACACAAATGGTTTTAGTCCCAATGTGCCCAACATAGCCATAAGATATTAGTGTGTTGACATCAAACAAATTGAACTTCAAGTCATGTTGTCTAAGTCTTGAGTATTATAAGATGAAATTCCCCTCACTTCACAATGTGCTTAAAAAATAACACTTATAGATGCACTAAAATATGGTCACCCCACTAATTATACTAATTAAGCTAATTTATACTAATTTATTCTAATTTCTATATTTCTTAGCTAAATTAACTAATAGCCTAATAACCCACATCCCATTCATATATCTTAAAAACCTTACCCAATCCCAAAAATTGATTAATCCCTTTATTAGACCCCTAATAGAACCTATTACCCACTAACCTACTCCCTAATCCAATTAGCCAATTTTAAAATACAAAATAATCTACCTACCCAACTACCACCCTATTCTAACCTCTCCTAAACTCGTAAACCCTATGGAGATTTCTACAATTAGAGGATTCTATAAATCTCCTCCATTTTAGCCTCCTCTAGAATTTTCTAATTCTAGAGACCTCTGTGGAATTAAAAATTCCATGAAAAATCCCTATCCATTAATTTCAATGGCTCAAATTTGAATTTGGGTCACTGATCTCTCCCTCCATGCCTATATAACCAAGCTACCTCCCTCCTTCAACTTAACTTGAAAATTTGAAATCAATTTGGAAACTTACTATCGCTTTGCTACTTTGATGTCATTATCATCATCTTTGTATCCATCAAAGCCATCTTCAAAGCATAAAATCTCTTTGGAAGCTATTATTAAGCATCATTAAAGAAATCCAACATTCAAGAGCATTCAAAAATTAGTTTTGCAATCCTAGAAAGGACCCACAAAGAACCAAAATTAAATCACTTTGTTGTTTTCTGATTTAGATTTTAAATTTCAAGTCACTAACAGGACTTAAATGTTAATGGGAATTTTGAGAACGATATTAGGAATGGTTGTCTGTTGGTCCTAGTTCTATCAATATCTTTTTTGCATGTACTTTTTTATATTATCATTAATATCTAACAAAAACAAAGAAAAAATATACTAGTATGAACATCTCTATCACTCAATCCCATATAATAGTCGAGAATATTTAAATAATCAAGAAAAACCATCTTGCATTTAGTATAAATTGGTCAAAACAAGTCTCCACACCTTTGTTTAGTGGGTTATACATAAATCAAACATTTACATTATGTATTATATAGGATTATTGATAACTATTTGGTCTTTTCCATCATGTTTACACAAACTCACAATAGCTAATCCTTAATATTGTAAGACTAACCCATGGGGTTATGATTCTATCATGCAAAATTTTTGTAGGCACCTTGATATCATCAATTAGAAAATTTTCAAATTTTGTCCTTTAGAACTTTTCCAACTTCACAGTAGATACTCACCACTGCCTATTAAGTCAGTGGATAGTGATCTTTTTGTATATATAAAGGTCATTTCATTTTTTATTAGATATTGGTTTTTAGCACCATTCAATTTTATACAATTAATCTTTTTTATGTAGGTCATCAGTATGTTTTAAGTTCTCTATTTTGTTTGTCTTTGGCTTTAGTTGTATGTTTGCCTTGCAGGTACAAACACTGTAGGTTTTGATAATATAAATAGATGTGATTATCAAACAAACTATTCTAATTCAATGATAGGTAGATTACTTACAATATTTGTCCCCTTCAAGTCGATTTGATTGGTAAGAGTTGATTTTTGAATAAGATTTTGAATTACCTTATAAATATACATGACTAGGTGGTGCTTTAAAATATAGAACCAACTCTCTATACCTAGTAATTACTAAGATCTGATTGACAAACAATCTACCTTGATATTAACCATGTTCAAATTATGCTCACAATATTACATTCAATTTTTGTAAGATTCTAGTGATCTATTGTATAAATAATAATCTACCTTGATATTAACCATGTTCAGATTATGCTCACAACATTACATTCACTTTTTGTAAGATTATGGTGATCTATTGTCTGAAGAATAATCTACCTTGATATTAACCATGTTTAGATTACACTCACAACATTGCATTCACTTTTTGTAAGAATCTAGTGATCTATTGTACACACTAAGAACTTTATTGTACTCTATTTTCTACCTGTGTTATAAGTCAATGCCACAAGGAGATATTATGAGTTGCAATTCACCTTGATTCGGCTAAACACATGGCATACTATTAGTGTGCATCTATCATTCACCACTTGGTTGCAACTACTAGATAGGGAATAGCCTTGGGTTATGACCTGTCAAACACATTTAAGATAGCCCACCAGGTAATCAAAATCTTCAGCCTTCTATAAATTCTCACACAGGATGGTGCACAGTTGTCGTGTCTATCTAGATTTTTCACCTATGCCATGTAGCCTATTTTGTTAAAACATTTTTCCAATATTTATATTAGTCTATTCTTATTTTATAATTCAAATTATATTAGTTCTTAAATTTGTTCTTTGTACTCTAGTCTTATTTTATCTATAATATGTAAATTACATGTTTCACATATAAATCAATAAAATGTTATCTTACACAATCTAGTTTAAAAGTTTATAAACCAAAAAACAAAAACAATAAAAATAATAATATAAAATATAAGTCAATTAGTAATAATTAATGTATTACTGTCCTTTAAATTTTTTTACCGATAATCATAGTCTTGTAATAATTTTATTAGTTGTTTTATAATTTTAAGTTTTTATTGTTTTGATAAAAGGAATTATAATTTGTCATAATAATTTGTACATCAATAAATAGAGGTAAATTTTGTTCTGACCTGAAGGTTACTAAATCTAACACTATTGATGTCATTTTCTTTAAGGGATCACTTGTAAAAATAAAACTACTAATCATTATCTTGTAGGTTGTCTCTTTTGCCAATCAAACTACTTATCCTTGTTTTACAAGATACCTCTCTTGAATACCAAACTTACACTACTAACCCTTTGGTGTAGGAACCCTCAAGACTAAAGACACCCCATTTTGTTTTCTAAACTTTGAGCTTGTAGGAAGGGGTGTCAATGGCATATTATCTCAATTTTTATTCTATATATAGTCTCTTTTTCATTATATATACTTGCATGTTGTGTTTTTGGCTTGTGCATATTTGCTTGTCACTTCATTATATATACTTGTGCCCCTCACACGTAGGTAATTAATCAGTAAATTAATCATGTTATGCGTAATTGTTTGTTATCCCCCCTAAGTCTAGGATATCATGTGATGTGGATTTCATCCCCGTGCATAAGATTAGCAAATATGGGTTTGTGACATGGATTTCATCACCACGCACTAACCAAGCTTTGTATTCTAGTGGAGTCTAAAAATCAAGAGAGTTATTGTTCGACACCAAATTAGAATTCCCCATAAAAGGTTTTATGAAGTGAGGGATATTTAATCTCCAAGATATAATATGATTAGATAGCATCCTATATAGACTTGGGCCTTATTGTACCTTGTCATATATAGGGGACACACCTATAAACCCTTGTGTATACCTAGATTAGGATCTTTTGGTCATAATAGGTGTACCACTACAAGAGTCAGTATCAGATCCAAAGTATCTATCATGCATAAGTGGCGTTGAGAGGATTTGGTTGATTCTATAATGGGTCACCAACCTACAACCTCACCTGTGAAGTCATTTTATGATGTGGGCATTGAGTTACACACCCTTATCAGTTGACTAATTTAGGATTCATGACTATGTGTGTTGTGTTAGACCCGTATTATTTGTAAGCCAAGTCGGCCATACCCTATCTTGGTGTGATACCTTAGGTACCTATAGAAAACATCCATTCTCATCTCATCATTCTAAACCACACCCATCCTACATCTCATACTCATCCCATATCCTTCATACTCTAATCCTTCATATCCCATCTAATTTACTATCTATTTTATGATCCTTATCTACACTACTCCATTCTATATCATGAATTCATATAATATCACACCTAGTACACATCTAACATCTATTGCATTTGTGACATCTCATATTCTTCCATCCACCTAATACCCATCCTATAGATTATGTTCATCCCATCCCATATATTCTATTTTCCATCCCACATTCTCTACACCCTAGTCTTGCATCTTCCACCTAGTCTACTATCCATCTTATATCATCTATTTATTTTGTATTGACCTTTAATCCCATATTATTCTAATTACTCATCTCATATCCCCCACACCCTAGCATTTTATCTTCCATCTAATAAAACTTATCTACCCTACTCCATCTTATATCATCTATTGGTCTTGTGTTAGCCACCCATCCCACACCATACCTTCTACCCATTTTGTACCCATATTGTATCATTAATCACTTACAACATCCCATGTTTATCCATACATATAATATCCATTCTATATCCTCTATTCACCTCATATCTCCCCATCCATCCATATCCTAAGTGATTTATATAACACATATTTTTTATCCTATATCTTCCATATCACCACGTATTCCCCGTGCACCTAACACCCATCTTATAATGTCTATTTATCTCATCTTATATCTTTTTTTTCCCCTACCCCATCCATATTATATCATCTTATCACTCTTTAATACTACCTTTAGTCTTGGAATCAAGTTTTAGTGGTCACCCATCCTCTTAATTCCTCATTGTCACATCTTATATCTTTAGAATAGGTATTATCAAAATATAGAATCTTATCAAGATTATAATCTATCACCCATCACTCATCCCTATCAAGTGACTTTTTCACCTAACACACATCTAATCATCCCTTTTTATAGTGGATAAGGTATTTGATCCCATCACTCTCTTTAATTATTTTTAGATTAGTCTCTTACAAAACTTTGTCTCTTGGTAATTTTTAGTCATCTCATCCCTTTCTAAAATGATCATCGCATAATTTTCTTTGACCACTAGTAAATTTGGTTTATAGACTGAGTTAGTATTCAAAAACTCCACATCACCTATCACACTTCATCACATCTCCTTTTCCTTCATCCAAAATGGTGACTCACACACATGAACAACTTATGATCGGACAAGATTCTAACCAAGACTTTGACCCATTGGGGAATCTAGTTGATCCAACTCGAGATCATGATGATACCCATAGTGATATACATACCCTCAAAGGAGAAGATGAATGATTCAATCCCCTCCATAATAACGAGGTTAAGAACTTAATTGACTGACACCTCTATGAAAACCATGATCATGGTTTATCCTATACCATTGAAATAGGGGGAACATTACCCTCAAATTTTGATCGAACCCTCCTAAAAAATATAGTCCATCCTCCCACCCATCCTAACACACCATGTCAAAATGTACATACTAATCAAATATCAGAAAAAGAGGGAGGTGTGAACCATAGATTTATAGAAGAATAATGCCTAACACCCATCTATAATAATCATATTGAGGCTAATAAGAGGCAAAATCTCTTTTAGGATCACTTATAACAACTTACCCAATAAATTAACCTCTTACTTTGTGCCCAAAATCAACATCCATCATCCCCCCATCAAAATAACATCCAAAACACCCAAAATGTCCATAATACTCAAAACACTCACAGCACTCAAAACACCCATATCCCCCAAAATAGTCAAAATCAAACCACTAATCCTCTTAGGGACCCTACATTTACAGAAGATTTGAAAGCAATCAAGGAGACGCTCCAGTAAATAGACCCACACTCACAAGCTCTCAAATACAATTATGAATATTTTTTATCTTCACCCTTGGACACAAGTATCTTAAAAATACCTTTCCCTCCATACTATTAAGTACCTAAATTTGAAAAATATTGAGGGAAAGGAGATCCCCAAGATCATGTATAAGAGTTCTACATGGCTTTCCATGAAGTAGCATGCCAAGATGCCTATCTATTGAGACTTTTCCCAAAAATTCTTACTGGACCTGCTTTAGAATGGTTCATGCACCTACCAAATGGGTCTATATCAGGATTCAAAGAATTAACAAAATAATTTTTTAGACACTTTTCCTTTAATATTGAACATGACATCTTTATAATAGACCTCTATAACACCAAGCAAAGAAGCGGGGAAGGTTTGGCATACTTCTTGAAAAGATGGAGAAGTTAAGCAAGCCACCTAAGATGTATAGTACCTAAAAAGGAGTTAGCCAAGATATTTTTATATAACCTTAATTTTGAGCTCAAATATCAGCTAAAAATTTAATGTGTTAAGACCTTGGATGAAATAATTGGGGAAGGGATGCAAATTGAAAGGACCCTTATTGAAAAAGGGATAATCAAGTTATATTCCCAAAATGAGCGCAACCAAAATTAAGACAACTCATTTTTAGAAAAGTCAAAAGTCTTCAAAAAAAATAAGAATGTCATGGGAGATGGGGTTACTAATTCCAAAAAATAGCATGTGAAAATAGTACAAAGGAATAACCCCATAGAATAATCAAATATCTCTTCTATTTGTGTACCATGAGGCAAGCCAAAGCCTCAAACTGGCAAGAGACCACTCACTAGCTTAGGAACACGAATTGAAATAGTCCTTGATCAATTAGTTGCTATTAATATGATCACCCTTCCTAAAATTAGACCTATGAATGATTGTCAACCAAAACTAAATTGGTATCATGAAGATGAATTTTGTAAATACCATAGGGTTAAAGGTCATGATATAGAAACATGTATACAAATTAAACACTACATTCATGATTTAATTGAATGAGGTGACATTGAAATAGGAGGGAATCTTCCAAATCAATCTACAATAGGTAGCTAGGCATCTATAAAATCCCACTTCCCAAGTATGATCAAAGAAATAGGAGACCACTAAGAGACCAAGGTCAGGCCTCTTCATCTAACCACATCGACTACCATGCCATGTCATTCCACTATATCAACACCATTAAAATTTACAACTCCCAAGATTTTACTCCACCTTAATCTACAATTTTAAACATTAACCAGGTCACTACTGATTATGTGGTCACCACTAGATGCAATAAAATTTTAGTTCCTATAGCACCACCTAAAGACCCATCTACCTCATCTGCTAATCAAAGGGGAAATATTTCAATGAAAGTTTTAAGTTCTTCTAATAAGTCCTATGATATTATGTAGAAGCTAGAGAAGACACGAGCATAAATTTCATTAATGGAGCTTCTCAAAACCTCCATTTTACATCAAGATATACTTAATTAAGTTTTAAATGATCTTAAAGTCCCTAGTGACTTGGATACTAATCAGTTTCAAGCATTCGTGGGACATTTATCCCCTTCACATCAAATTAATTTTGGTGTCTAGGACATGCCTCCAATTGGCCCCCACCATAATTATCCATTTTTCATTAAAGTCTTTATATCCCATCACCACATCTCCTAGGTTCTGATAGACGAAGGATCAACATTGAATTAATGTAATCTAAACTTATTGAAGAAACTAGGGTATTTTGAAGCATCTTTAGGGCCTACCCCTATTATGATAAATGCATATGATGACAATGAGAGGCCATCTATAGGGACTATTTACCTTCCCATTGTCATGGGCCCATAGTACATCAAACATTAATCCATGTTGTAGATGTATATTTGCCTTATAATATGTTGATCAAAAGTTCATGGATCCATGAAATATAGGATGTTTCATCAACCCTACATCAAGGTCTAAAATTTTCTCACTCCAAAATGGAGGTCACTATCCCTAGAGTAATTGATCATCTTCATATATGTTAGATGGATCAATCCTCACCCTCCTACCTTGGCACAGATAATTCCATATTAATTCCAATAGCTTCCAAGTATATCTCCCCTAATCAACTTGTATCTACATTAGATCTATTACCTGAAGTCACCTGATTAAAAATCACATCCATAGGTTATGGGGAGTATGAATATAAAACCTTTTGCATAGGTGATTTACCACTCTTTACATGTAATTATGGGTCCTCAAACATATGGAAGGTCAAGCCAATCAAATATCAATTTGGACCTATGGCCTTCTCAAGTGTAAGATTATTGTCTGAAGAATGTATTGAAGAATTAGATGAGTCATGTCTCATTCTAGATGATGAGGCCCTTTTATCTCCAAAAAACAAATACTGCCACATCTAGAAGATGAATGAAAATATGCATTATAAAGGGAAAGGACTAGGCAAACAAGATCAAGAAAGACTTGAACCCATCATGGTTTAGGAATATCCATAGTATTTGGGTCTATTAGCTATAAACTATTTTATGATGACCTAAACAATATAATTATGGATACTCTTTCAATCCCTAAGTAGTCTCACCTTCATGAAGACATTGAAAAAGGTTTCATTTGTAGTCACTTTGAGGATCTTTCTTCCACTAACCTCTTCCCTGACACTACCATTTCCACCATCAACATCTCCCTCCACTATCCATCACTCATTAACTAGGATAAAAAAATAAGAGCCATCTTTTGATACATTTAAAAATGATGAAGAAATTTTGGAATTCTTGGGAACTCAAGATTTTGTGCCTTTTGGTGATCACAATAAAGGTTTTTCCATAAATATTTGTTAGTCTACATATTTCAAGGAACAATAAGAACCGCATGATCAAAGTGATGAATATCAATCTAAAGAGGAAGAGAACCAGATGAACTCCCACATGTCTCATTTGAATCAAAAGAATACTTTGATATTGATATAGAGATACCAAGTTGTTTTGCTTTAGATGTTCCAAAGATATCATTGCCTCTTACCTACAAGATCAATCACCATCTCTTATTGAGGAAGTAATAGAAGTTAATATTGGGATAGAGCAACATCCAAAAATACTTAAACTAGGGGCATCTTTAACACCCAAAGAATGTGAAGTTGTCATTAAGCTACTTAAATAATTCATCAACATATTTGCATTAAGTTATGTGAACATGCCTAGACTAGACCCCTCTTTAGTAGTACATCACTTGGTTGTACATGCCAATGCTAAACTAATCAAACTAAAATTATGGAAGATACACCCCAAAGTGGCCCTGTTAGTCAAAGAGGATCTATAAAATTTCTTAGAAACTAGTTTCATCCACCTTATAGATTATTCTGATTGGATCTCTAATATTATACCTGTGACCAAGCCACAAGCTAGAATTTGGATTTGCACAGACTTTTGAGATATAAATAAGGCATGTCCAAAGGATGACTTCCCTCTTCCAAACATCAACATAATCATGGACTTAGCCATTGGATATGAAATGCTATCTCATGGATAGTTTCTCAAGGTATAATCAAATTAAAATTGCACCTGAAGACCAACACAAAATAGCATTCATCACTCTATGGGGAACATTTTACTATCAGGTCATGCCCTTTGGCCTTAAAAATATTGGTCTAACTTATCAAAGGGACATGATAGTCATTTTACATGACATGATGCATGACATAGCCAAAGATTATGTAGATGACATATTTGGGAAGTCTTCACTAAGATCAAAACATCTTGTATTATGAAGAAGAATCTTTGAATGATTGCAAGAATACAAAGTCCAATTAAATCCCAAGAAGTATGTATCTGGTATTACTTCAGGACAACTATTGGGGTTTATAGTTTCCATAAGAGGCATAGAAGTAGACCCAAACAAATTAAAATCAATCATAAAAATGCCTCGACCTCTCAATTTAAAGCAACTCATAAGTCTTCATGGAAAACTACAAGCCATATAGCATTGTATTTTTTAGCTTACAAAAAAATGACACCCCTTCACCCATCTCTTAAACAAGGGGACTAATTTTAACTAGAATTACGAGTGCCAACAAGCTTTTGATAATCTCAAACAACATTTGGCCAACCCTCTTATGTTGTCACCCCTATCTTAGAAAGACCCTTGATCTTGTATATCTCAATAACTCCATGTGTAATAAGTGCCCTTTTAGAATAACATAATGATCAGGGCAAGGAACAAGAAATATATTATCTCAGTCATACACTAATATCTTATGAGTTGAACTATACTCTAATAGATAAAGCATGCTTAGATATGGTCTTTACCTCATAAAAACTCCAAAACTAAATGCTAAATAATCAAGTACAACTCATCATCAAAGTTGATCCTCTAAAATATTTATTGTCTAAATTAGCTCTTATTGGTAGAATGGCTAAATGGATCATGTTTCTTAACAAGTTTGACATTGAATATGTCAGTCAAAAGGTTATAAAAAGATAAGACATAGCAGATCAATTAGTTAAAGCACAACTTGAAGTGATTGAACCCCTTGTAACAAACATCCCAAATGAATCTATACCGAGTACTTTAGAATCAAGTAGCTAGAAATTATATTTTGATGGCTCATTCACATGCATAGATCAGGGGTAGGTATCCTCCTCATTACCTCGTAAGGTGTCCTTATCCCAAAAGCCTTATGCCTCACTTTCTCATACACTAATAACATTTTAGAATATGAGACCTTGGCAGCTGACCTCCACCTAGTCATTCAGTGGAATATCTAGCATTTGCAAGTATTTGGTGACTCACAACTTATTATTAAGCAAGTCAATGATGAGTTTCAAATAAAATATGATAATTTTCTCCCTTATAAAAATTATTTAATCAATTAAAGTAGAATTTTTAGTCCATAACATTTGAACAAGTGCCATGAGGGATTATCAAAGTAGATGATTCAATGGCCACCATTGGCTCCCTCATTAATCTCCCTACAAACGTTTTAGAAGGAAATTTTCTCATTAAACATTTGATCCTCCTAGTGCATCAATCTATGTCTCCTCACTAAATTTGTGTAATTAATGATCCCAGTCTTCCTTGGTACCATGACATCTACATGTACCTCCATGATAACATCCTTCCTCCTAACTTAACCACCACCAATATAAAGCCTTTATTCATCACACCTCCCATTACACAATCCTTGACAACACACTCTATTATAGGGGATATGACAAGACTTTGTTGAGATGCCTAACATCATATGAGGCTTCTTAGATGATAAAGGAGGTTCATGATAGTATATGCAATGGGCACATTAGTGGAATGACCCTAGTTAAGAAACTGCTCTAAACTGGGTATTATTGACCAACTATGGAACAAGAATCCTATCAGTACATGCACAAATGTGCTACTTTTTAAAAACATGGAAATCTTATTCATACACCTGCATAAGAATTACATCCTATCATGAGTCCATGGCCATTTTCCATATGGGGCCTTGATTTAATTGATAAGATTAATCCGACATTATTATATGGTCACAAGTTTATTATCATGCCCATGAATTACTTTACTAATTATGTAGAAGCGATACCACTAACATCTACTACAAGCCTCCAAATCTTAAAATGCATCCTCAATTAAATTTTTTTCCATTTTTCCATACCTACCAATAGCATCTTAGATAATGGTGAATCATTCAAAAATCAAGAAGTTGAGGCCTTATGTCAAAAATATCACATCAAGTAACATTTTTCTTCTCCCTATTACCCCCAAGGTAACGGACAAGCTGAAGCCACAAGTTATACCCTCATCAAGATCCTTAATAAGATAATCAATTAGGTAGGTAAAAATTTGCACTTGTAACTATATTTAACTATTTATTCTTATCTCACAAGCATCCACACACCTACTAGGGCCACTCCATATGCCTTAGTTTATGGGATATAAGAAAACATGATAGTGGAAGTAGAGTTCCCCTCCTTTTAAATCTCATTAAAGAGCATTATCACTAATCATAATTGCAAACAAGAACACCTACAAGAATTGGAACTTCTTGATGAGAAATTTCATAAGGCCCTTGATCATTTATGGGTTTATCAAAATAGACTGAAAGGACATTATCATAAGAAAATCTAGTCTAGAGAATTCAAGGTTGATGACCTAGTCCTGAAGGAGAACCAAAAAAATACTAATGTAGATAGAGACAAGAAGGGAAAATTTGAAGCTAATTGGCTCAGGCTTCATATCATCATTACCAAGTTTGGATCTGAAGCCTATAAATTGGCCACATTGGATGGTGAAGAACTTGATGATCTAATGAATATCATGCATCTGAAGTGATTATAAACTTGACAAGCTCCACCATCCTCTGTGTATGAGTCCCAACTCTTGGGGGTATACCCTTTACCACTCCATCACATCACCTCAATAGTCCAATAGTCCAATAGTCCAAAAAATGTCTAATGGTGAAAACTAGTCTTCTAGCACCTTAGACAAGTACCATGATGAAAACCAATTTTTTGAATCATGGTAAATAACCTATTCCTAACCTAGCCTTAATAGTGGGCATCCATCACAAGGTTTTATGTAGTAATAAGAAATAAATTCTTTGAGGTAGAAGGCAATGTTTGTTGAGTAATGGGGATGTCTATTAGGGAAGTTCTCTGGAGTCTCCAATCCATAATTATCATGTTTATCTCCCCAAGTTCCTTTATATCCTTATCATTATCCTATCACCCTATCAAATCCTCTTTGACAAATGTGTCTCCTTTTAACCTCAAGATAAATCACATCTATATGTGTCTCTTGATATCCCTAAGACCATGGTTCACACCTTCCCATTAACATTATCATTATGGAAGGGTCAAAAGATAGGTTTTTTATTCCAAGGTGTTTTATACATTATGATACCTAATTCTGAAGGATCATCCTAAAACTTATAAATGGATAATTTTTGGACTTGGTTGGAATCTTGATTCAAAATATAGTAGTTTTAAGCATTATATACCCAATCTACATAACCCCTAATCATCACTATTCCCATTGTCTATAATCATCTTATCATCACTTCATTATCCTTATTCTTATCCCTATCTTTAATTATATTATCTAATGATTTTCTTGTGTGAATGCATGTATATTTTGAGTATGTGTGTAATCATGCAAATATTAATTACATTGTCTTGTTCATTTTCTTTGTTATTATCTTATATATGTTATCTCTTTTCAACTTTTATGGGAACAAGGATGGTCTAGGTGACTCCCAAACTTGTGTGGGCAAATTCACTAAAAATGGAATTCCCCCATGCACCTATTTTGATGTACCTTTGACATCTCTTATGCCATTAACACACATCAGAATGGTGAAGTATTAAAAAGGATTGTAAACATTATTAATGGCATCCAAATTTCCACCCATCTTACTAATCCTATCAATCATCCTATCTCACCTATCACCATCCTATTAAACCGAATTATCCCCCCAATCTATCACCCCCTTTACCTCCAAAAACCCCTTTATCACATCTAAACCCTGTCAACCTACTTAATCACCTCCATTTTTTCAACTTATCCTCCTTCATTCATCTATGGAATAGTCTTTACTTATCATTTAACATCATCCAAAGTCATAACTACATCAGCCTAAGGTCTTTTTAGACTATATAGGTAGTACTTGCTCCCATTTTTGTGGTTAAGGATAAATCAGCCACCATTCAGCCCTCATCACTATCATATCCTCAAACTAGTCACTCAACAATCATACATAATTTTTAAGCTACAAATATTATGTAAAGTAGATCCCTAAAATTAACTAACAACTTTTATCTCCTTTATCCATCTGTAAGCCCTCCCTAGCATGTGTCCTTGCTATGGGATTTATCACCAGCTTGAACCCATCTCATCAAATCAATTTCACCTTATCAATCAAAAAACTTTATAGACATTAGTCATTTATCTAGAACCCATCACAACAAAGGTACTTTAATCCCTTACCACTTGGGGCATATTCAACTATAGCTTTATCTTGGGGCATCCCAACCTCATTTTACCATCCTAATTTTATCCCACCCTAGGATTTATATTCGAATGACCATTTGAGTCAATTATCCTCACATTTTCCCTTGAGAGGGCATCATATCCTACTAACATCTTATGCATATCCTACTAACATCTGATACCATCTAACATTATCTTTCTTCTTTAACATACCTTTATTCCTTCCCATCCTATCCACCTGTAATACCCTTTCAAAGAGGGGGAAAGTGTAAACACTAAAAAATTCTTGCCCTACTAATTATACTAATTAAGCTAATTTATGCTAATTTATTATAATTTCTATATTTTTTAGATAAATTAACTAATAGCCTAATAACCCACATCCCATTCCTATATCCTATAAACCTTACCCAATCCCAAAAATTAATAAATCCCTTTATTAAACCCTTAATATAACCTATTACCCACTAACCTACTCTATAAGCCAATTATCCAATTTAAAAATATAAAATAATCTACCTACCCAACAGTCACCGTATTCTAGCCTCTCCTAAACCCCCAAACCCTATGGATATTTCTAGAATTGGAGGATTCTATAAATCTCCTCCATTTTAGGCTCCTTTAGAATTTTCTAATTCTAAATACCTCCATGGAATTAAAAATTCCATGGAAAATCCTTAGCCATTGATTTCAATGGCTAAAATTGAATTTGGGCCATTGATCTCTCCCTCCATGCCTATATAACCAAGCCACCTCCCTCCTTCAACTTAACTTGAAAACTTGAAATCAATTTGCAAACTTACTATCAATTTTCTATCTTATTTCCATTATCATCATCTTTGCATCCATCAAAGCCATCTACAAATCATAAAATCTATTTCAAATCTATTATCATTATCATTCTAGCAATTCAACATTCAAGAGCATTCAAAAATTAGTTTTGCGATCCTAGAGAGGAGCCACAAAGAGGTAATGTATTGGTAAGAAATCCAAAAGCAAATAGATTATCTCTTTTATTCCTCTTTGTTTGATGTTGGTTTAGATTTTGAGATTATTATTGCTTAAAATAGTAATATAGAAAAAATCCAAAATTTAATCTTAGAATTTCTTATCCAAGAATGACAACTCTAATTGAATTTATATACACCACTAGTACACAAGGTTGGCCTACCACATGGTGGTGAAATATATAGTTAATAGAGACCCTAATAAAAATAAAAATAAAAATAAGACTTACACTTGCCTCTAATTCTCAGGTATCATCACCAATGTGACACCAAGAGAATAACATACACACAAGTGGGTCTTGAGTATATACACATAATATTTTCAAAATTTTATCACTTACTAACATTTTGTATCTTGTATGAACCCATCAAGTCTCAATATCTCTAAATGCATACCTTAATGGGTGCACCAAGAAAGGGATGGGCAGATAATTGGTACTTCACAGGATTGTTGTCCTTTTTGCCACTTGTTATCTACACACTTATCTCCTAAAAACTTTTCCTTAAGCTTGTTATTTTCTTTTTCACACTTCTCAATAATTTTCTACATTTTATTCCCCCTTTCCTACCCTTATGCCCATTTTTTAATGTTTACTATACTAGGTCAACTGGGTTGACCCTGTACAGTTTTGCGTAAAATACATTTAGGGTCTAGGTCGGCTCTTGGTAGACCTAGTCCATGACCTAGAGAATTTTTGTCCATAACTATACTAGGTTGAATGAGTCAACCCTATTTGCCATAAATTTTTAAAGGGCTTAGGGTTAAATTCATATATATATATATATATATATATATAAATTTATATATAAAAGTTCATTTTACCATTATTTAGAGAAGAGAAGAAGAAGTAAGAGCTATTGTGCATTTGCTTATCCACCATTCTACTTGAGAAGCAAGCTTAGGGTTTCATACTTTTTTTAGAGATATGGATTTTATCTTATGGAGAAGTCTTTTGGATGTATTAATAGGTTATGTAGCCTAGAGATAATTTATCCTTGTCATCCTTACATACCACAACAACCTCTTACAAAGCACCTTAGCTAAGGGAGAGATTGAGGCTCGATGGGTTCATCTTCAAAGGTAAGTATTCATAACTTTATTCCTCCTTTATAAAAGTATATAGATATACATTTGTAATTCTCTTCCATGCATTAGGATTCCATATACATTGACATGAGTATATGTCTTTTATGCATGTTTACTTTTATTTTTTCTAACCCCCACTTTATGCCACAAGTTTTGGTGAGTAGTAGATTAGACTTTAAATTACTTGTTATTAGTTTAGTGAGATACTTAAAACATAGGACTCCCTTAGGGTTATTATATGATTGTGCTTGACAGGAGGATTTATAACCCTCTGTAACACAGTGTATTATGGTAATAGATCCCCTAATTAGTTCTAGTGGATCCCTATATTGGTCATGTTATTGATTATCTAATGTATCCCCAATTATAAGTGTATGGTATGATTTATCTTCTTTGAATTATGATTTATTTATAGAAATGAGCATTTTTAATTACATACATTTTTGTGAACCAGATGTGAATCTAACCCTTTCAATTTTTATCTCAAATTTTTCATTATTTTATTATTATTTTTTTTTTATATTTACAATATTGGGTCGATAGTGTCGATATAGTTTTAAATTCTTTTCATATGTTTAACACATAGTCACATCAATATGACTATGTTTTATTTATGCAAGTTTTTCATCAAGTATAGGCTAATAGGTTGACCCTATTGACATAGTACACTTTTAGACATCCAGATCAGGCTACTAGGTCAACTTTATCGACATAATACACTTTCATACATCCATATCAGGCTACTAGGTTGACGCTATCAACATAGTACATTTTCATACTTCTAAAAAAAATACTAGGCTGACCTTCTCGACACTATACATTTTATATCTTTTATCAAATAGGGAACTATAGAGTTAGGTTGACCTAGTCAACCCAGTTTCCAAAATTTGCAAGTATAAATCAAGGTACTTCAACAATAATCTCATTTTCTTGTACATCCTCCATCCCACTAAAGTTCCTTTTTATCCTTTTCTATAATTTATTTTATTCATTATAATTCTATTTTTCGCATTTTTTAGTCTTTAAAACTACCCCTATACAGTCAACTAGGTTGACCCTATCAATGTAGTTTTATATTCTATCTTTTATTTGGAAAACTAGGTCAACACTATTGGCATAGTTCTTTTTAGACCCTTGCTTTCATAGTACAGTAGTGATAATGTCGATTTCATTATGTAATCTCCGCATACACTATTATCTAAAATGATAATGTACTATGTTTCAAAGTTGGAAGTAACACTTATATGCTAGTAATTAGCTCACACTTTCATTTTTTGTTGTTTGCATGCTTATAATATATCACATAGTCTAATTAGGTGGTTTTTCAATATACCATTTAGTTTCACTATTTTCTCTTTTATGCACACACTACCAAATCAAAAAATCTTAAAATGTATTTTAACAATTATCTACCCAAGGCCTACCTACTTGGATTTCATCACCAAGGGGGAAGCTGACATGGTTTTCTAGACAAGTATAAACACATGGTTAAAGGTATATATTGGCTAAGCATGTGATACCCTTATTATTATGGTGTATGAAGTGAGACGGTAGGCCCCAATACCAAGCTAGTACCATTGCCAATATATAACCTTTTTAACCTAAACATCCTAAAACCATCCTTAGATTGCTCTCTACTTCCTTGCTTATAGCCAACTTCCTATCACATCTAAAATTATACTTTAATAATCTCACAACATTCAGGATGACCACTTCATTCAGCATTTATTTTCCAATTTGATTAATTGTTCTTTACTCAATTGTATGGTGTATTACAAAAAATACATTAGCCAGCGTTGGTGCAAGATTTTGTGTTATTGCCTCAATTAGATCAACCTCATTGACCCAATTGATTATGTGTTTCCTTTTTATTTCTTGCTTACAAAAGTACTTGCAAATGTTTTTGCTATTTTAGTACATAGTCATTATGTTCAATATAGTCTCTTATAAACTATCTATTTTTTCCCTATTTATAGTACTAGGTTAACCCTATCAATTTTGTACACTTTTTCAACCCCTATTTCTATTACTAGGTCAAAAATATCAACTTTGTACATTTTTTAGCCTCTATTTCAAGTACTAGGTCGACATTGTTGACTCTATACAGTTTTTAGCCTTAGTTTCTTATACTAGGTTGACATTGTCAACTCTATACTCGTGTATGTTCCTTCCTATCTATTTTCTTTTACAACTATTATGTGTGTGGTTATCTATTCTTATCTCATAATTATGTCATCTTTGCATCTTTCCCTTAGTCAAAAACATTGCATAATCAAGGATTTAGATAATAACTTTACTTACTTTATTACTTTAGATGAAACTATTCACTTTCTTCCTTCATATTCTCCTAATCCAAAACCAATCACTACACAATATAATGTAGTTGAGATCCTTCATCATAATCCTCCTCCAAATACCAATTATGGGAATCCTCTACCAAATAATCCCCCTTCCACTAACACTAATACCCCACCTTCACATACTAATGCACAAATTGACACAACTCAAATTCTTGTACACATAGTTAAACAAATGAACATCATGAAAACAACTAATCTTTCTCAAATGATGAACATGCAATAACATTTATTAAACATGACTAGTCAACCACCTCAATTCATCATATTTCAACCCTCAAAATTTTATCCCTCCTCCTCTTAGAGATACCAATGGTAATATCATCCCTCAACTTACTTTGCATAATAAACCTCTTCAACATATTCAAAATTAACCTTTATCCCCATTCATTGCATCCATAGACATTGAAAACATTTCTCCAAATATCACATATGATGGGACTAAGGATCCTATTATCTTTCTTAAGTATTTTTTTAATCTCTATAAGGAATGGGAACAAAATAACACCTTTGATACAACCAAGATCTTATCTAAAACCTTTGTTGGTGATGTACTTGAATGGTACAACCAAATTCCTAGTCATTCCATCTCACAACTAGAGGATTTATTCAATGTTCTAGTGAAGGAATTCCAACATGATGACCTTCCTAAAAAGTACCATAGCCATTTCATCAATGTCAAGCAACTTCCTAATGAATCCACTCACACTTTCATCAAATGATGTAAGTCTCTAGCTCACAAAGTGGACCATAATATGAATTATGATACTCTTTTAAAACTATTTTTTACTGCTCTTAAAGCACCCCTTCAATATACATTTTTAATCTTTTCCCCTTAAACTTTAGAAGAAGCCTTAAACCAAGCAAAAAGGTAAGACTTTTTTATGACTCAATTTGAACCACATCAAATAACTATTAAATAACCTTTTCATTCATTTTCTCATAACATTGATTCATCTAAGCCCCCCCAACCTCAAAATGGAGCATCCAATTCAACCAATTTTAACCCAAACCATCTTCCCTTGAGTCTAGAACAACTTAATAAGAAATTTCCACCCTCTAAACCCATGATATTTTATCATTCTAAATCTCCTCCAAAATGGTACACTCCTAATAAATTTTGTTGGTGGCATGCTACTATAGGTCATTCTCATGAGTCTTGTCGTGATCTTCACCAATTTATTCATTATTCCTTTCTTGGTCCATATTTTAATCTTGATACTCTCACAAAACAACATTATCAATACTATCTTCAAGATTCTCATTTTCAATCTCAAGAACCATAGTCATATCAACATCAACTACCTAATAAATAACAACAATTATCCCATACCTATACCTCATCTACTAATTTTGTTCAAACCATAATTGATCCTTATTACTATACCAATAAGGAAAGGATAGCTAACATGAACAAATTTAAACATATCATTACATCCATTAAACCTCAGCCTCTTCGGTCCTATGAACCAAAAGAGTACCTAGTTCAAATTCCTACTCCAAAGAATATCATAATGGTCCTCCTTTACCTCTTCATACCTCTCCGAAACATCCTATGTCAAATTTAACATCCTTGAAATCTAACAAACCAACACATTTACCTATCTTCAAATACACCTACTAACCTGTTGAGGTCAACATACCCCCATTTCTAAAAAATGAGGACCCTTGTTCAAGTTTTACAAATTGTGCTATAAATTGGACATTCAACTTAATTAGAGTGCATTATCTGAACATCGTGCTTTAATTCAACTTACATTGGCATGTTTGCATATAATATTCATTTGAATTTTTCTAATGTTTCTAAAATTTGCTTCATATGTTTCCATGTTGCAGGTTTAATGGAGTTCCATTTGAATGAACAATGTTCATGGATTTATGCTTTAATTCTGATTTGACCCTTTTGATTAGTTGATTAATTAAATATATGTTTAAAAAATGATATTAAAACTTTAGTCTAAATATTTTAGCCTAAGTTATTATTATGGATTTACATTATCATTGAGTCACTTTATTTTGACTAAATCTTAGTTCAAATTTAGCCTAAGTTATAATCATGTTTATTAATACATCTAAAACCTTAGTTTAAAATTTTATACTAATTTATTTATACTCTTGAACCCTTAGTTGATTTCATTTTTTTCAAGAATGAATTAAATGACATATCACCTAGTGGACATATCTCAAAATCTTGGAAGGAAGATCAATGGTATGTGGGTGTTCATCTAAAGTCATCAAGTAAAATTTCCTCTAGATCTAAGATCGCTGGTTCACATTCTTGCATACAAATCTTGATCAATGATCTATATTGAATCTCAAGGTCAAAAATTCAAGATCAAATATCTATGGTATGCATTTTATCATCCATTCAAAGATCGATGATGAGCATGGATTCAAATTGTCAAAGATCCTAATATGGAATGATAAGGTGACAAGTGTCATAATTATAGTGAACAATAGAGTAGATCAATGGCCCACATTCGATCTTGTGTATAAATAAGGAATATCAATTGTCCATGTTTGATATGGAATCATAGATCAATGGTGTGAAGCAAGTCAATGGATCAAAGGGTCCAGATTGCATGAAAAGTTTCCATGTGGTACAAAAGCATTAAGATGATGGAGACTATTTGAAAGGTATGTAAAGAGCCTGTGGAGCTACCAAGTGACTAACTCTTATAAGTTAAGATCAAATATCAATTACCATGGTGAAATTCAAGGCCAAAAGAGACTAATGATAAAAATTTGATTAAGCTTAAGAGAGTATAGGATGTTGACATGTTTCCAAAAAGATAATGGTCACATTTTAAAATAAATGAGTAGTGGGGCATGGCAATGCCACATAGGTAAGACACATCATATTAGGATATCATGTGGACTTGATCAAGTGAAAGGTATAAATTCAAGATCCAAAAGTGATTTAAGGCACCAAAACACCATTTTGAACTTACCACCATTAAAGCTCTATGTGAACCTTTAAAAAACTCTAAAATGTATGGATAGTCATAAATTGTCCCTGAATTCACTGTGTTGAGATGAGAGAGTTAAATTGTCATTTATAAAAGGATAATTCAATTGGGATTATAGTAATGTTAAACCATAAATATGATTCAAAGTAAGACATTAAGTTATATTTGTTATTAGATGCCAAGGGTCAAGTGTTTAAGGACACAAAATTTGTAGCCACTTCATTAAACATAAGGGACAACAATTATTCAAAGTTGTTCTGGATAGCTGAGAACCAACCAGTTATAACCAAATAAGAAGAGAAGATCCTCCCAGAAAAGAAACTTTATGATGACATTGTGGCCATTTAGATGATTGGATTTCACTATGCGGCTGTTAAACCATAGGTTCTTCATTATATCAATGTTCTTGGTTCAATTTTCAAAGAAGATTAAATAGACAAGGGTATGATGATTAATGAACATAGTATAAATTAAATTGCTTACATATCCCCAATTGCATTTGAGTCTTACTATAATCTTCCCAAGCCCCATATTGACCTAACCTCCATTAATTCATGGGCTAAGAAACATAACATGATGGATACCTTAACTAAGTGGTTATAAGTAGGTAACCAAATCATTATTGATAATACAAAGAAAATCCAAGTCATTAAATTTAGACCCAAAGTTAGGATGGGCATGACAATCCTAAACAAGTTGTATGGGTGTGGAACTACAACATATGTAGAACCAATGTGGGTACCCATGGTTTATTTCATTATTGAAGAAGTGATGGTTCTTCCATTAGCTGAAACAATTAGTTTTTCCCTAAGCAGACAAATATATGAGATCGATAATAAAAAGAGGACTGAGTTTTACATGATGTCCTATCTATTGTATTCCCTATGTGCTACCACCAAGATCCCAAACTAGAGAAAGTTGTCTCCAAATGGTACACAGACTATTTCATAGTATTATTCAAAATTGCTTGTCTATAAGTATAGAGACCACAATTGGTTTAGTTGTGACTATGTTTACCCTACATTGAGTGAAGCTATAGATGGAATTCCTATGATGAGATTGAATCCTTTAATTAGAAAGTCTATTGAAACAATAAGAAATATATGGATTTATCCTAATTGCACAATTATAAAGATTGAGGGAACCCAAAATGCTCCTCTTAAAGTCCCAATTCATGTACCTAATAAATAAATAGAATAATAAGTTGCATATCAGTTATTTAATGGGATAGATGGATTTTGTAAAACTAATAGTAAGGGGCTTCTTCACTATTTCCCCATGATAATTGGCAACACCATTTTCAAATAGTGGGATCATATTGAGGTTGTATCAAAGCATAGGCTATCTTTCAACCTATAGATGGATGATCTTAGATAATAGGACCCTTATGGGAGGGTAAAATAACATTTAAGTATCAAAGGTATTTTGAGTGTTCCATATGAACATGATCATAGTGTATTTGACCTATACACCAAGGCATCCTCATATTATGAAGTCACTAGAAGATTGAAAGAGCACAATATAAGACCTAAGTCTAGATTGAATAGAGACCAAAAAATGGAAGATATATGGCAATTAGGTCTAAGATAGTATCTCTTGATTGATGTTGGTTCTTCTAAGCTTCCAATAGTAGAAATACAAATATAGCATAGACTAGACGAGAAAAGACCAGGTGAAGTTACTTGTAGTTCATCAACTCCTGAATCTTCTAAGATAGTTGAGCAAGATTTACCTCAAGGGGAGGTTCATATGATAGCCCTAGATCCTCATGATTTTATGGATGATTCATTAAAGATGGCATCCATGACATATGATATAGATTCAGATGTAGAATAAGCAAGTGTCAAGGAAACTAAGCAATAAAAAGGTAAAGAGAAATATTTAGACTTAGTATTTCTTGACATTCCCAAAAAGAAAGCTGAGACTACCACTATCTCAAAAGCTAAGAGACCCAAAGTGACTATTACACCACCTTTAGAGAATGTTAATTTGTTTAGTGAGGAGAACATCATATATGGTCACCTATTCCTAAATGGTTCATTTATAAAACAAGGTTGGAGAAGTTACCTACATTCCATCCATGGGGTCTAATCAAGGCTACTAACATCCCAATGCAACAATAATTGAATCCATGGATCATTGATCTACAAGAAGAAGAAGTAACGAGATTGGCTAATCCAAGTCAGTTAGCAGTCCAATCACAAGTAGAGGTCCTAGTTTCACATGCAACCTAATCTTTAGTTGGGGTCAGATATGATCTAGAGATTACTAGTTTGTAAATAGTGACCAAGAAAATAGTCATGGATGGTATTTAAGAGATTATATATCAAAAGATGGATACTTTGACTCATTTTACCCAAGAGAAAGGATAGAGACTAGGTGAAGATCCTATATTTGAAGAGGATGTCTTGGAGTTGGCTCAATCATAGTTAGAAATGTTATAAGTTGTTATCAAAGGCCTGAAGCAGTAAAAGAAAAACTTAGAGAAGTAGTCTATTCTATAAGTGCCAAGGAATATTGTCAATAAGTTTTAAGAAACCATTTATGATACATTTAGTTCCTTGAAGTCAATAAATTCTAAACAAGATATGGTGCGTAGACAGAATACTAGGGCTATGCAACAAGTCAATCAATGGCAAGTTGTATAAAATAAGATAAAGGAATTGATCAATATATTGACACAAGACCAAATTCTTGAATTTAAAATAGTTAGCCTAGATCATTTAAATATGGCTATGGTAATATTGATAGAGAATATCAAGGATATGAATAAATGGTCCAAAGGCATGGAGAGACTTTTGAATTATTTCAAGCAATTGGAGAACTAGATGATGCATATATTAGGGAGCTTGATCAAGGATGTAACTAGACTCAATCCTATTGGATTGATAACTGATGAGGAGTTCTAGCATAGGTATATTCAATTCATCTAGGAGGTGAAGAATACTACAAGGGCAAATAATAAAAGAATCTTGGACATGATCTTATTTGTAGAGGAGAAGATTGGTAATGCTAAAATCATTAAGGAAGCTTTACACAGAGTTGATAAGGATTTCAAGGATTTATCAAGACAAGAATAAGAGTTGTTCATGGATCTCATCATCAACTTCAAACTAATTAATGAAAAACATGGCAAATCAATGAATATTTTGGAGCCAAAGCAACAAGCTATAATTGTAGAAGCTTCTCAAAGTCAAATTTGTTGACTTATTATATTCTTTTGTAAAAATCATGTAAAATAATTTTGAAATTATATTCTATTTTGTAAAAGCATGTGCAACTTGTAATGCCCATTGATTATAGGTTAGTCCACTTGTAAAATGTCTAATTCTAGAATGTTGTATAAGGACAACTATCCTAAAAACTTGGTTAATTATCATTTGATAGTGATTAGTTGACATACCTCAAAGTCTTCTATAAGAGGGGGTATTATCATTTGTAAGAGGGAGGAATTTTTTTGAGAAAAAAATATTTTGTAAATTTCTATCAAGTAATGTAAGCAAGGGAATTATGTAAAGATTGTCTCATATTTGTTTGTGTGTTTGTTATCATGGCTACTTTATCAAATATCTTGTTTGATATTTAGATTTGAATTGCTTCTATAAAATCTAGATGTGTACATGTTAATGCAAAGTTTTCAATTTGAGGTTATGCTAGGTTGGTTGAAATATTTTAGATTCATTTTATTTTCTTGGCTTCTCTTGAAGATGTGCTAATGCAAAATTTCTATGGAAGTAAATCCTTAAAGTGATTTTGATTTCTTATTTGCATTGTTTCAACTATCTTTAGACATTTTCCTGGTATATTATAAGATCTATGCCTTTGTAATTTCATGTCAAACACTAGTTTAAGTGCATGTCTTTGATGAAATTCAAGCTTTGTCATAATGTCTAAACTAAAGATCAAAAACACCTCTCTTTTCTACCCTACCCTTCTTTTTACTCATTTTTTGATCAATTCACTATAGTTAGCTTTTCATTATAAATATTCATATTGGATTAGGTTTTAAACTCTAGGTTTTGATCATTGTTATTTAGACTTAGTTTAGATTACTTTCATATTTCACAAACAAGCTACAAGACCACGGTTGCCCCCAACAACCATTACTTATTCATTTTGTGAATAGTTATATATCTTGGCCACTACACCATAGATATTAGGAATATCAAAACCAGAAACTCATGCAATGGATTCTTTGAATCCATAAATGAGAAGTGTTTCTTAAACATTATTTAAACTATGTGGTACACTTTCATGCATCAACAGGCTAAAATTGGTGCTAGAAGGAGGACGCCTTAGCTAAAGCTTTGTGAAATTGAACTATATTAGCTAATTTTAGTGAATTTTGTTCAAAGATTAGTGGATTCTTTAGATATTTTTTTTTTCTTAGCTCAATTGTGTAAAGATCATTGTTTTTCATGGTTTTATACTAGTCTTTAGGCTTATTTAGCTAAAGATAGCTATTATTTGAAGATTCATGAGAAATTTTTGTAAAGGTAGCTTAGATTTGTGGATCTGACATGTTTGAGGTTAATGATAGTAATTTTTTTCAAATATTAATTGATTCTTTGTAAATTTAGGTTTATTTGAACTTATAAGTGTAAATATGACTCATACTCACAAGTTTGGATGTATATTTAAGCTAATTCAGTTTAAGATACTTGTTCTTTGAAGAAATTTGTATAAATTTATGCAAAATTTGTTTAACATGCAAATCTAATCATTATTATTTACAAAGATAAGGTTTACACATCATATTTTGAATAGGATTAAATTTTACAAGCTAGAACTACCAAGAATAAGAACTATATCAAGATCTAAGACAAGAGTACATATTCTTTCTTTAGAATTTCATAAGAAAGCAAGAGCAGATAAAGGTAAGCACAAGGTTTCAAAATATCAACCTAATTCACCTATGCATGTTGCTCTTGTGTTCACCCCTCATCAAGGTATGGCTTGGTTAGGTGGATATTCCATTAATGTTCCCAGTCATATATATGACTTACCTTGAAATATTGATAAGTATTTTCCTTATTTTAGTCCTATTGGTGTTGTGACTATTGAAGAACATATCAAGAACTTCAAGGCTGCTTTAAGGTTGTTAAATGTTGTTCATAAAGATGTTGCATGTAGATTGTTTCTATTTACATTTAGATATGCATAATATGAATGGTTTCTTAACCTTCCTAAGAATTACAATGTTAGTTGGAATGATTTTTAAAATTATTTCATTGATCAATTTGTAAAGACCATTAGTCTTTGTGTCCTTTATCAACAATTCATTATTATGAAGAGAGATTCAAATGAAACCATTAGAAATTTCAATGATAGATTATAGAAGATATTTAATAGAACTATAGCTCCCTATATACCTATTGAAGCTTTAAATTTAGAGACTTATAAAGATGCTTTAGATCTAATGACTTTTATATTTCTAAAAATATCTGTTAGGGTTATAGATACATTAGCTTTGGCCTATGCTGAAGTTGTGAAAATCAATGATTAGATGCAACCCCAGGGTCAATTATCATATGTCATTCTTAATGTTATTCCTAATTTTCCTATGTTTAATGTCATCCAAATGCAAATCAAAATAGGTATACTTTGAATCAAACCCTAGTTTTAAACCAATTACCTTCGAGTCATGCTCATCCTAGTCAAAACTTAGGATTCTTAAACAACACTACAAGTGGATCTCATCCATAAGATCAAAGATGTATGTTTTCAATAGATATTACTAGTATTCAAGTTCACAATTCATAAGCACCTAAGAATGAAAATGACTCCATCCTAAAAATGGTTCGAAAATTGAGCACTAACTTTCTTCAATTGCAAAAGCAAGCAGGTAACTCTAGGGAGACTTCTAAAATTAATTATTATTTTCAAAGGTTTAATAGACCTAAAAATAGGTTTCATAATAATGGAAAAAATATTAATAATAATGAGTCATCTGCTAATAAGAATGTGCCTAAAATAAACATTTGTGATGTAGTTTTAATTGATTATTATAGAGTTCATAACACTTAAAAACATGGTGAATTAGATTGTATAGAATTTTTTAATGCTTTTGAAGCTTTTGAAGATGAATTATATACATTTGAGGTTGTACCTAACAAAGATAATGCTACAGGTACATCTATTTCTTCAAAGTCATCTAAATCTTCTGACACAACTCTTATGGTGGAGACATTTTATTTTTCATTCCAAGATGAGAATGATCCTAAGGATACTCTAGAGGAGATTCATGATTTTAAATATTATCTAAAGAATACTTATCCTTTAATTAATATATAATATAAACAACCTTTGACAAGTTAAACTCCACCAAACAACATTGATACTCCTCCTAATCCTAAAGTTGACAATAATTTTGAACCTCCAAAGGGAAGTAACTCTAAAAATAATGTTGATGCATCTAATTCTTATCCTAGGAGTGGACATAATATAGTTGAGGATATGAAGAATATAAATTTAATATCACTTTACGTGAGTTGACTCAAATTACTAAACAAAAAGACTTGTTAAAATCTTTATCCAAAAAACCTAGTAAATTATAGAAAACTACAAATGCTAATCTAATTATGTATAAAAACAAAGTAGAGGTTCCACATTTATTACTAACAATTAGAGTTTTTGGTAAAAAATTACATAATTATTTTTTATATTTAGGTGCCTCTACAAATATCATGCTAGCAGGTATTTGTGAAAAACCTAGTTTTAACTCTAATTAAGTTTAATAGAGTAGTAACTCAATTAGACAAATCAAGAGTTAAAGTAATTAGTGAATTGTTAAATGTGCATATGAAACTTACTTCAGAGCCAAGGATATATCAATTCATAGATATTCAAGTTGTGGACATTATATATGCTTATGAGATGTTGCTCATAAGAGATTAGACTAATTCTTTGAATGAATATGTGTCAACTGACTGCTTTCATATGTGGTTGCTCTAGAGGGAAGTTTCCAATAAAATTCATATTAAAAGGAAACCCAAGATAAATCACATGATCACTAAGTAAAATGTTACTAATGAAAATGTCAACATGGTTAATTCTTATTTAGGAGTTTACACTCTTGACACTCCTCAAGTATGTGACTTTAAAGACTCTCATGCTATGCCTGGACTTTAGAAACTATATTTTAATGGTGTTAGATGCAAATCTAGTTTTGGAGTAGGAATTGTTTTAATCAATCCCAATGAGAAAGATTATAATGTTTCTTATAGAATTTAGTTTCCTTGCACTAATAATTTGGTAGAGTATGAAGGATTAATCTTTGGATTAAAATATGCTATCAAACACAAGGTTAAATAACCAATAGTGTATGGTGATTTTGAACTAGTAGACAATCAAGCTAGAAGCAAATATCAATGCAAATTGTCTTACCTAAAGAAATACAAGTTTAGAATGTGGGACTTCGTTGAATATTTTGATGCTTTAAATATTGTTTCAATTCCTAGAGAAGAGAACTAGTATGTTGATGAACTAGCTTCAATTGCAACCAACCTTATGCCAAATCAAGATTCCCAAAGACTAAACATTGAATTAGTTCCATGTCCTTTAGTTCCTAACAATGTCAATCATTTGTAAGTATTTATTGATGATCAATAGATCATATAATTCATGAAAAAATTAGGATTATTTGAGTCTCATACTATTGATGAGGTCAATGAGAATTATCTTGATGAAGAAAAAATTAATGATAAGATTATACAATTAAATGGAAACAAAATTTCCAAAGCCATGATTGCCTTATAAATATTATTTGATAAAGATAAGATAGTTGAAACTGTTAGAGTTCCCAAAGTGAGTGAAAAATATTATAATGTAGTTGACCTAGGAACTCAAGGTCGACCTCAGCTAGTAAATCTTAGTACAGCATGTACAAACATAGAATCTAGAAAAGCTAAAGACTTGTTGACCAGATACAAGGATGTCATTGTATGGTCTTATGAAGACTAAAAGATATTTGATCCTAGAGTCATTACCCACACCATACCATTGAAAGAACCTTGTAAACCTTTTAGACAAAAAAAAAGACCAGTCAACCCTATTTTGGAACCATTAATATATAAAGAAGTCAATAAGCTATTAGATGTAAAATTAGTTTTTTCTATTTGACATTCTACATGGGTATCTAACTTGGTACCAGTTAGGAAGAAAAATAGAGAGATTAGATTATGCATAGACTTTAGGAATTTGAACACATCTTCTAAAAAGGATAATTATCCTTTACCATCCCTTGACCAAGTGATTCAAATTGTTAGTGGTTCTACCATGATGTCTTTTTTAGATGGTTTTTCAGGTTATAATCAAGTATTTGTTAATAAGGAGGATAGAATGAAGACTGCATTCATAACAAATTGGGGCACTTTTGCTTGCAATAGAATGCCTTTTGAACTCATTAATGTAGGAGCTACATTTTAGAGAGATATGGACCATGATTTTCAAGGTCTCATAGCTAAATATATTATTATATATATGGATGATCTAACTATGTTTTTTAAAAATTGGGAAGATCATATAATGCATTTACAATAAGTATTTGAAAGTGAAGGTATGGAATTTCCATTAGTCTTAAGAAAAGCATTTTTTGTGTAACTGAGGGGAAATTTTTAGGACATATTATAACTAAAGATGAGATTTCTATATGTCTTAATTGAGTTAATGCCATATCTAAAATAGAACCCCCTAACAGTAAAAAAGAATTGAAGTCTTTCTTTGAGAAAATTAATTTTGTGTGAAAGTTCACTTCTGGTTTTACAGAGATTGTGAAACCTCTTAATGACATGTTGAAGAAATATGCCAAGATCATATGGAATTAAGAAACAAGGAAATCTTTTAAGGGCATTAAATAAGTAATAGGATAAGCACTCGTGTTGATAAGTCCTAATTTCACAAAAGATTGTTATCTTTATTATTTTATTTTTGAACATACTATAACAACTATTTTAACTCAAAAAATAGATAAAATGTGATCAACCAATTTCATTTATGAACACTAACTTCAATAATTATAAATTAAACTATTTTCTAATTGACAAACAAGCATTTTCTTTGGTTAAAATAGTTAAAAATTTTAGACACTATATTCTTAGGAATAAAGTGCATGCAATATTGTCAAATCCTGCTACAAAACTTACGCTTAGTCAATGTGAAATAGGAGAGAGAAGAGGTAAATGGATGTCTATACTCCAAGAGTATGATCTTGAGATGAAAATTACCAAATTGATAAGGTTTCAAGGATTGATTCAATTAATTGCTAACACTAATCCTAATTTGAACATCATGTAGGTTGATCAACAATGTTTTCAATGAAATGATTGGTATGATACAATTATTCATTTTTTAATCAATAATTCTTGTCATCTAGGGTTGAGAAAAGATAAAACAAGAGATTTGAGGCTCAAGACAGCTCATTTCTTGATCAAAGATGGAATACTCTATAGAAAGAATTATGAAGGAATATACTTGAGATGTGTTTCAAAAGAAGAAGTTGAAATTTTTAGTACTTTTCATGAGAAACTTGGGAATGGAAAACCCTCTAGAAAAAAATAGATCATAAAATCTTGAAGGTAGGGTATTATTGTCCTACTATCTTCAAGGATACTCATAAGCATTTTAGATATTGTCATCAATGTCAAATCTTCAATACTAAGGAGCCAAAAGCAGCTATGCCATTGAGGTTAGTTCTAATAGACAAACCTTTTACTCAATAGGGATTGGGATTTGTAGGTGTGATTAACCCAAACTATTTAGATGGATAAAAATATGTTCTTACTACTATTGATTATTTTATAAGGTGGACAAACACAGTGACAACAAAATAATGTAGAATTGAAGATGTAATCAAGTTATTAAAAGAGATCATTTGTACAAAATTTAGAACACTAGTTTCATTAGTTTGTGATAATGGATCAAATTTTATTTCTATAGAGATGACTGAGTGGGCCTATGATAACAATATAATTCTTAAGTTCTCATCAAATAATTACCCTTAAGGTAATGGAGTCTTAGAGTCAATAAATAAGAATTTGATGAAATCTATCAAGAAGTCTACAATACACCAACCAAGAATATGACATAAATTGCTTAAGTATGCTCTATGGGTAGACAAAACTAGAGTGAAACAATGTCTAAAATCATCACCATTTCTTTGGTATATGGTCAAGAACCTATATGTCCCATTACTCTCAAGCTGCCAACTTACAAGTTCATGCAGGAGTATATGGAAAAAGATCAATAATTTTCTAGTTTTAGGTTATTTGACATCATACAAATGGAGGATGCAAGAGAAGAAGCATTTGAAAAATTCAGTAGGCATCAAACCACTATCAAGAGATGGTTTGACAAGCATTCAAAGATTAAGGTGATCAGGTAGGGATACCTAGTTCTCTTATGGGAAAAGGCATCTGAATCAAAATGAAAACTTGAGAAATTCATGCCTTTGTGGATCGAACCTTATCAAATTGTTGAGATATTGGGAGATAACACCCTTAAACTCAAAGACTTGTAGGGAATAAGTTCACTTTGCCAACTAATGGGAAATACCTCAAGCATTACTTCTCTACTATTCCACCTCAAGTCTTTATGGAGTAATTTGTAAGAGTAGTTAGGGTTAGTGTAGGTAGGATTTAGATTAGTTTCATTCCTATTCCTAATTTTTAAATAGTTCTTTTAAATATTGGTTTGCTTGTTGTTTGTTTGTTTTGTTTGTTTGTTTGTTTTCTTTGTTTTGTTCTCTGGCCTTTAATAAGGCTTTTCCAAGACAATTTATCAAGCTCCAATTCATCTATATGCTCAAAAAATAACTTCATAAATCAAGAATGCATGTATGATTCTTAAACACTGGTTGATTATGTATTATGGGAATTATGAGCTTGATGTTATGATTTAGAGAAATTGGTGAAGATTGATATCTAGGTTAATCATTCCTTAAAATCTTAAACCTTGTTCTGATCTAAGTTTGATTATGATGAGGATTGCATATGTTTGAGTGATAGTTTTAATTATGAGAATAAAGTCATGTTAGAACTTAAAGAACACTATTGCTTGAGATAAAGTTTATGACAAAGGATGATTGTTTGAAGATCAAACATTTGATAGAAATTCTAAAAACCTAGCTAATTTTGGTTCCCAACCTTTGTTAGAAAGCTAAATATATTTCAAAAAATATAAACGTAAGAGTTTTATTTCAAATTAAAAATCTTTCTAAGCAAAGGTTACTTTGGTAACCTCCACCGAACCTATGGACACCTGGTTGACAATGGAACAAGGCCTAGAGTGGAGCCAAAGGCATCTTTTTCAGGCTTATAGATGCTTGGATAGTAGTATAACAATGCCCAAACCTTCCCACTTCATAAAGCATGATTCATAATGAATATATAAATATGCTATAAGTCTATGTTAATGATTAAGGTCATGAAATCTATAATTTGTTCTCTAAACCCCATGGCAATCAATAAATCAATCAAAGCACACACATAACATGATTGAGTTCTGATGTTTGATCCTAATTTTGCATCTGCAAAACTTGTTTTAATTATGAATTGATATTAATAATGGTACTTGATCATATGGAATGATTGGTCTAGTTATCATTTTGAACCAAGAACTTTTGAATTCTAACATTTTGAAATGTTTCCCCTAGAAGTTGACATTTATTGCGGTCAACATACCCCCATTTCTAAAAAATAAGGACCCTTGTTCAAGTTTTGAAAAGTGTGCTATAAATTGGACATTCAACTTTATTAGAGTGCATTATTTAAACATCATGCTTTGCTTCAGCTTACATTAGCATGTTTGCACATAATCTTCATTTGACTTAATATAATGTTGCTAACGTTTGTTTCATATGTTTCTATGTTGTTGGTTTAATGGAGTTCTATTTAAATGAAAATTTTGCATGGTTTTATGATTTAATGTTAATTAGACCCTTTTGATTAGTTGATTAATTAAATCCATGTTTAAACAATGATATTAAAACATTATTCTAAAATATTTTAGCCTAAGTTATTATTATAGATTTACATTATCATCGGGTCACTTTATTTCAACTAAATCTTAGTTGAACTTTAGCCTAAGTTCTAATCATGTTTATTAATACATCTAAAAGATTAGTCTAAAATTTTATAGTAAGTTATATTCTCAAACTTTTAGTCAATTTCATTATTCGTATGAATGAATTAAATGACATATCACCAAGTGGCAAGATCTCATAAGTTTAAAATGAAGATCAACGGTACATGGGTGTTTATCCAAAGTCATCAAGTCAAATTTCCTCTAGATCAAAAATCGATGGTCCACATTCCTGCATACAAATCCTAATCAATGTTCCATATTGAAGCAGTCAAAAAGTCTAGATCAAAGATCTATGATGAACATTTGATCATGTATTAAAAGATTGATGATGAGCATGGAGTAAAATTGTCAAAGATCATGAGATGGAATGCTAAGGTGACAAGTGTCACAATCATGGCAAATGATTGATCAGATCAATGGCTCATATTTGATCTTGTATATAAATAAAGAAGATCAATGGTTTGTATTTGATCATGTAATCATAGATTAATGATGCAAATCAATTCAAGGGGTCAAAGGGCCTAGATGCATGAAAATTTGTCATGTGGCACAAAAGTATTAAGGTGATGGAGAATGTTTGTAAGGTATGCAAAGAGCTTGCAGGGCTGCCAAATGGCACACTCTTGTAAGCCCAAATCAAATATCAATGGCCATGATAAAAATCAAGGCCAAAAGACTCCAAAAGAGATCAATAGTGTGAATTTGATCAAGATTGAGAGAGCATGATATATTGACATGTGTCCAAAAAGACAACTATCACATTTTAAAATAAATGCACAGTGTGACATGGTAATGCCACATAAGCAAGACAAGTCATATTAGGAGATCTTGTGGACCCAAATAATCATAAGTTATAAATGTAAGATCCAAATGTGATTTAAGGCATCAAAACCCATATTTCAAACTTGATTTCCACCATTAAAGCTCTATGTGAACCTTCAAAAAATCCTAGAATGTACGGATAGCCCTAAATTGTTCCTAAATTCACTATGTTGCAATGAGAGATTCAAATTATCATTTGAAAAAAAGATAATTTAATTGGGATTATATTAATAACAACCCATAAATATGTTTCAAATAAAGATGTTGAGCTATATTTTTCATCAGATGCTGAGGGTGGAGTGTTCAAAGACATATAATTTGTAGTTGCTTCATTAAACATAGGGGAAAACAATTATTTAAAGTTGTTCTAGACAATTAAGAGCCAACTAGTTATAGCCAAAGAAGAAGAGAATATCCTCCTAGTAAAAAGACTCTATGATGACATTGTGTCCATTCAAATCACTAGACTTCACTATGTGGCTACTAAACTAGATGTACTTCATTGTATCAATGTTCTTGGTCCAATTTTCAAAGAACCTAAAATAGAAAAAGGTGTGTTGATTAATGAACATAGTTTAAGGAAAATTTCTTAAATATCCCCAATTGCATTTAATTCTTACTATAAGTTGTCTAAGCCCCAATTTGAACTAACTTCTATTAATTCATGGGCTAAGAAACACAACATGATGGATACCCTAGCTAAGTGGTTAGAAGTAGGTAACCAAGTCATTATTGATAATATAAATAACATCCCTATTAGTCAATTTAGACTTAAATTAGGATGGTCATGACCATGCTAAATAAGTTGTATGGGTTTGAAACTATAGCATATATAAAACCAATGTGGGTGCCCATGGTTTATTTCATCATTAAAGAAGTGATGGTTCCTCCATTAGGCGAAATAATTAGTATTTCCTTAAGCAAACAAACATATGGGATAAAGAGTAAGAAGAGGACTAATTTTTACATGATGTCTATCTATTGGATGCCCTGTGTGGTACCACCAAGATCCTAAACTAGAGAGAATGGTCTCTAAATGGTACCCAGACCATTTCATAGTACTATTCAAAATTGCATATCTATAAGTATAGAGACCACATTCAGTTTATTTTTTAATATGTTTACCCTATATTGAGTGAAGCTATAGATGGAATTCTTATAATGAGAGTGAGTCCTCTAATCAAAAATTATATTGAAGTATTAAGATACATATTTTTTTATCCTGATTACACAGTTATAAGGATTGAGGGAACCCAAAATGCTCCTCTCAAACTCCCAGTTCATGTACCTAATAAATTAGTAGAATAAGAAGTTGCATATCAGATCTTCAGTAGGATAGATGGATTTTGTAAAACTAAGAGGAAGGGTCTTCTACATAGTTTCCCCATTATAATTGGTAAGACCATTTTTAAATAGTGGGATCATATTGAGGCTACATCAAAGCATAGGTTGTCTTTCAACCTGTAGATGGATGATTGTAGATAATGGGACCTTATGGGAGGGTAAAAGAACATTTAAGGATAAAAGGTATTTTTAGTGTGCCATATGAGTATGAACTTGGTGAATTTGACCTTATATACACAAAGTCATCCTCATATTATAATTCACTAGAAGATTGAAAAAGCACAATATAAGACCTAAGTCTAGATTAAATAGAGACCAAAAAAAAGAGGATAGATGGAAGTTAGGTCCATGATAATATCACTTGATTGATGTTGGTTATTTTAGGCCTCCAATAGTAGAAGTACAAATGGATCATAGACTAAAAGAGAGAAGACCAAGTGAAGTTGATTATAATTCATCAGATGCTAAATCTTCTAAGATAGCTGAGTGAGATTTACCTTAAGGGGAGGTTCATATGATAGCCCTATATCCTCATGAATCTATGGAGGATGCATTGAAAATGTTATCCATGACATATGGTACAAATTTAGATGTAGAAGAGGCAAGTGTCAAGTGAACTAAGCAAGAAAAGGGAAAGATAAATATTTAGACTTAGTAGTTATTGGCATTCCTAAAAGGAAAGTTGAGACTACCAGAGTCTCAGAAGCAAAGAGACCCAAAGTGACTATTACACCACCTTTGGATAATGTTAATTTGTTCAATGATGAGAACATCATATATAGGCCACCTATTCTGGAATGGTTCATTTATGAACCAAGGTTGGATAAATTACCTACATTCCATCCATGAGCTCTAGTCAAGGCTACTAACATCCCAATACAACAATAATTGAAGCCATGAATCATTTATCTATAATACAAAGAAGCAAAGAGATTGGATACTCCATGTCAGTTAGCAATCCAATCACAAGTAGAGGTTGCCAATCTTAAATTGGGGTTAAATATGATCCAGAGACTATGGGTTTGCAAAGAGTGACTGAGACAATAGTCATGGAAGGTGGTGAAGAGATTATATATCAAAAGGTGGAGCATTTGACTCATTTGACCAAGGATAAAGAATAGAGACCAAGTGAAAATCCTATATTTGAAGAGTATTTCTTATATCTATCTCAATCACAGTCAAAAATGTTGCAAGCTACTATCAAAGGCTTGAAGCATCAAAAAAAACTTAGAGGAACAGTTTATTCTATTAGTTCCAAGGAATAATGTCAATAAGTTTGAAGAAACCATTTATGATACACTTAGTTCCTTGAAGTCAATAAAGTTTAAACAAGATATGGTGAGTAGACATAATACTAAGGCTATACAACAAGTCAATCAATGGCAAGGTTCATACAACAAGATAAAGGAATTGATTAATATATTGACAGAGGACCAGAGTCATGAGTTTAAAATAGTTAGCCTATCTCATTTAAATATGGCTATGGTAATCTTGATAGAGAATATCAAGGATATGAATAAATGGTCCAAAGGCATGGAGATACTTTTGAATGATTTAAAGTAATTGGAGAACTAGATGGTGTATATACTAAGGAGCCTGATCAATGACCCAACCATACTCAATCATATTGGCTTGATAAAGGATGAGGATTTCCATCATAGGGCTAATCAATTCATCTAAGAGGTGAAGAATAAAATCCAAGACACTATAGGGGCAAATAATAAAAGAATCTTGAACATGACCCTATCTGTAGAGGAGAAGATTGGTAATGCTAGAAGCATTAAGGAAGCTTTACACAAAGTTGATAAGGAATTCAAGGATTTGGCAGGATAAGAAGAAGAGATTTTCATGGAGCCCATCATCAAATTCAAGCTGATTGATGAATAACATGGAAAATCAATGAAGACCCAAGAGCAAAAGCAACAAGCTACAACTAGAGAAGCTTCTCAAAGTCAAATTTATTGACTTATTATACTCTTTTGTAAAAATCATGTAAAATCATTTTGAAATAATATTCTATTTTGTAAAATCATGTGCAACTTGTAATGCACATTGCTTATAGGTTAGTCCACTTATAAAGTGTCTGATTCTTGTATGTTGTATAAGGATAGTTTTCTTAGACACTTGGATAATTATCATTTGATAGTGATTAACCGACATACCTCAAGGTCTTCTATAAGAGGGGGTATTGTCATTTGTAATAGGGAGGAAGTTTTTAGATAAAAACCTATTTTGTAAATTTGGACAAAGTAATGCAAGCAATGAAATTATGTAAAGATTATCTCATATATTTTTTTGTGTTTGTTATCATGGCTAGTTCCTCAAATATTTGTTTTGATGTTAAGATTTGAATTTCTTATATGAATTCTAGATGTGTACATGTTAATGCCAAGTTGTTTATTTGAGCTTATACTAAGTTGATTGAAATATTTTAGATTCATTTCATTTTCCTTGCTTCTTTTGAAGATGTGCTAATGCAATTTTCCTATGGAAGTAAATTTCTTATTTGCATTGTTTCAACTATCCTTAGACATTTTCCTCATGTATGATAGGATCTGTGCCTCTAAAATTTCATGTCATATGCTGGTTTAAGTGCATGTCTTTAATAAAATTCAAGCTTTGTCATAATGTCTAGACTAAAGATTAGAAACACCTCTCATTTCTACCCTACCCTTCCTTTTGCTCATTTTTTGATCAATTCATTGTAGTTTAGCTTTTTATTGTAAATATTCATGTTGAATTAGGTTTTGATCATTGTTCATTAGACTTAGTTGAAATTAATTTCATATTTCATAAATAGGTTACAAGACCATGGTTTTACCCAACAACCAATACATATTCATTTTGTGAACAATTATATAGATTGGCCGCTACTCCACCATAGATATCAAGAATATCAAAACTATTAATTCATGCAATGAATTCTTTGAATCTAGAAATGAGAAGTGTTTCTTAAATTCTATTTAAACCCTGTGATACACTTTCATGCATAAACATAACCCAATACAAATCATTCTAATGGTTTGATGTTACCTCACTCCACCTCACATGTTGGGGCATCTTGCAATGCCCATCCACATATCCCTTCAAACTTTGGGGTATCTTGCGATGCCCATATCTACATCCACTTACCCATTGGGACATCTTACGATGCCCACTCTTATTCTACAATGCATAATAACAAACAAATTCAACTTCAGGAAACCTTTCTAGATTCATAGGCTTGTATTTCATATGCTCATCTTTGATACAGACGTTACCATAGATCTTACTTTTTTTTGTCTCATATTTTTTTATTTTTGTGCACTTTACTTCTTTAGTTTCACTTTACCAGCATCATTGTTTTCCTTTATGTTCTTTAATTTTATTACACATCACATTTGGCATTTTTTTCATTTTTTTCTTTGTATATCTCTTTTATTTTTATATATTTATGTCATTCTTTGACTTAGTAGCTTTATGATTATTTTTCCACTTATTTAGAATTCACCTCATTGGTGTTCACTTTGTGCATTGCAATGTAAGACCATGGATAGGACCTGGCCTTCCTCACAAATTACCACATTAAAACATCTTTAAATCACTTTTTGGGATGATTACTACATTTATTGGTGCTTGTGCTAGATCTATTGTAGATTAGTATGGCTTCTCTAGTGGCATGACTATCATAGCATAGTTCCATCACTTTCATAGAACTATTTTACCTCCTTGTGATTAGATACAAGCATATCCATCATTGTATCACTTCTTACATAGATGGATCTCTTATGATCCTTACATTTCCCTTATTTCCCTTAATTTGAGGCTCACATCGGTCAATTTTGATAATGCACACTTACTTGTGGGAAAGTCTAGCAATCTTTGGACACCTTGTTCTTTAGGTCCTTTTTCTCTAGTTCCCAAGTATAAGATCCTTTGTGTTTTCCATATTTAACACCTATGTTTGATTTTCCAAATATGTATGGAAGAGAAATAAAAAAAGCCATCAAGAAAGTTAAAATCTAAATCATTTAACAAAAGACAATGACCCAAAAGGCCACATTAAAAAATACAAAAGTCAAATCACACTAAATGACATGATTCTAAGCACATTCCTTCTTCTCGTTGAAGCTCAAACTCCATAGTTAGCCTCACAATAGAGCCAAGGTCCATTGGGGTGTGATAGGCTAGTAGATTAAAAAAGGATAATAAAAAAATATTCTAGTGCTACCTACTTTCTCATGTAAGTACCCAATCTTCATGGTAGTTTGATGAATCTATAAGGGGTCATGAGGAATAGTGAGCATGTTGTGTTAAGGTAGGTCCATTTTACTTTTCATGCATATAGCCTTCATAAGATGATCTATATACTTCACTTTTTATCCAAGCTTTGTGTTCATTAGTCAAAATGTTCCAAGTCCTTGGTGTTGATAGTTTTTAGTCTTTCTCACTTACCTAGTGTGTCTCATTTTTTCTAAGGATGTTCACATCACCCATGTGGTGCCTCAAATTCCTTATTTACATCAAATTTTCCTTATATTCCCCTTATTGGATATTTATTTTAGCTGATCACATCCTTGATCACATCTACCTTATTATGCCCCTTGGTTTATAGTTTATGAGTTGCATTGTAAGACCTTGGATAGGACCAGGCCTTCCTCACAAACAACCTTTCACCATTTTCTTACCGCACCATCTCATTGTCATCCTAGTCATGTCAGTAGATGGTTGTGTTTTCTTACATTGTATCTTAGAGCAAGCACTAAGTTTGATTTTTCATCTTTTAGAGCTTTTGATTTTCATTTATTTATCATGTTCTTGTTTGATTTTTATGGATTTCACTTATCTTACATATGACATTTGGCATTCTTACATGTTTTTCTTTATGTATGACATCTTCATGTTTGTCTCACATCTTGAATTACATTTCATTTTTAGTCATTCATGTTTGATTTGACATGCTTATCTTACATGGGGTTACTTGTCACATACTTACATATCTTTTTTAGATTTTTCTTTCATTGATATTTCATTTATCATTTATGTTTTACATGCTCCCCAACGTGATTTAGTATGTTTTAAATTGATTTTGACATCCATGTTTTACATGCTTCCCGATGTGATTTAGTATGTTCTACATTCCTTTTTACCATTTATGTTTCACATGATTTTCAATATGATTTACTATGTTCTAAAATCATTTGTCATCCTTGTGTCATTTATTTGCCTTCAATATTCTAACCTTGCCTTAACAATCATAATTTGCCAATTTTCCTAAGACCCTCATATATTTATCTCTACTAAATATTTTTTCAAAACATCAAAAGTTATGGAATCATGACATCATAGAGAATATTTTCCACTAATATACTCTTATCTTCCAAATTTTTTGATTTTTGGCTTTTTTTTGCACTAACTTCTATAGGTTTGTCTAATGTTCTTCACATTTGGATGCCTTCACTTCTCTTGTAGTCTACTTTTTTATCTACAACACTAAGGTAAGTAAAGGTATGTGTTTTTCAATTATGTCCTTTCATTTATCTTATTTGCTCCTTATTTAATTTTACTTAGGATCAACATTATGTGTTATCATGTTCTATTCGTGAAGCACCATCCCGTGTTGCACTCACATGACACGTGATAATCTTTGAGTGGGGCATATGTATACACATAACATTTTTAAACTTTTATCACTTTCTTCACTTTATATCTTGCAGGAACCCATCAAGTCTCAATCTCTCTGAGTGCACGCCTTAAGGGGTGTAGCAGGAAAGGGGTGGGCAAACCATTGGTGCTTTACAGGATTATTACCCCTTTTTTCACTTTTTATCTACACACTTGTCTCTTGAAAACCTTTTCCTAAGCTTTTTCTTCTCTCTTAAACACTCCTCAGTCATTTCCTACCTTTTGTCCCTCTTTTCCTAACCTTAAGACCCCTTTTAACTATTTACTATACTAGGTCAAGTGGGTCAACCCTATACAATTTTGGTTAAAATCTATTTAGGGTCTAGGTCAGTTCTTGGCTGACCTAGTGAATTTTTGTCCATAATTGTACTTGGTCGATTGGGTTGACCCTGTCATCTAAAACCTTTATAATGGCTTAGGGTTAAATCTACCTATACAAACAAGTTCATTTTATCATTACTTAGAGAAGAGAAGAAGAAGTAAGAGCTATTGTGCATTTGCTTATCCACCATTCTACTTGAGAAGTTTAGGGTTTCATACTTAATTTGGAGTTACGGATCTTGTTTTGTGGAGAAGTAATTTCGATGCATTGATAGGTTATGTATCCTATATCTAATTTATCCTTTTCATCCTTACATACCACAACAACCTCTTGTGAAGCACCTATTGACCATTGTTTGGTCCACATACCAAGCTTGCCTGAATACAATGTAGTGTCCTAAGGATCAAGCATGGGTTGGAGAAATAAATAGGATTCTTGTTGAGAGAGTGATCCAATGGTTGAGCAGTTTGAACAAAGTTTTGAGTGAAATGAGTGGTTGAAAGATCACATACAGATTGTAAATATTTTGAAACATTTTAAGTTAGCTTAAAGTGTATTTTGTCAATCTTTTAAGGATAGGTCTACATTTCAAAGAGGATCATCTGAGCAGGTTCTCATGGAGATCAAACAATAGATCAAGTCTTGAAGAGCCTGTAGGCTTAAAAGCTTGGTTTACACTCACGAAATATTTCAACTTTTTGGCTAAGTGTTAATATTTTGGGTATTTGGGCGATGTATATTTATTTCAAGAAAATTGTTTTGGATGTTTTTGTAAGTGTTGGAAATTCTTTTGGACATTTTATTTGCAATAAAAGTCCTGAAGAAGTAATTCTTTCAGGAAAAATGTCTAAAGCATAAGTATATTTATTTCAAAGAATTTATTCTACAATAATTTCTTCGAAAACCAAATTCTTTTGGGAAATTTTTTCAAAAAAAAAAGATAGGTACAAGTTATTTTAGACATTTTTTCTGAAACAAAAATCTTGAAGACTTGATTCTTTCAGAGAAAGTGTCCAAGACAAAAATTATGAAGGAAATAGCTAAAGAAAAGTGTCTGCATAAAAATCTTGAATATACGGACCCATTAGACATTTTGTCTGAAAGCAAAAGACCATAGACATGACTCATCAGAGAAATTTCCCAATATAAAAAACCTCAAAGACATTTTTCTTTCAGGAAAATTATTTCAAGGAGATTTTTGCATCACAAGGTCTGATGCAAATGTCCTAATAGAATTATTTGTTAAGGGGAATTTATGATCCAATAGAGTATGATAGGTACACAAACATCAAGTTTAAGCCACGACAAATAACCATTGAATTTTAAGTTTTTAGTGATAGTCACACAAATGCAAAGATGGCCATGTAAATGTGAGAGATGATCACACAAATGTCAAATACAGGTACACATATATCAATTTTAAGCCCCATAAAGTAGCCATTTGAGTTTAAACATTCAAATATCCAATATTTTTTATTTAATTAGATTAAGGATCTAATGACATGCATAAGGTCAAAGAGTCAATGAGATGTTTGCACAAACATCAATTTAAATCCTTAGGTACTAATTATTTAGGTTTAAATATTAAAAAGGGTCCCCAGGTTAAATGCATGAGTGACAAGTGACAAGATCTCAGTTGTTCAAATCAAATCCAATGCATGCAGGTGATCTGGGTTCAATCAGTTGAGTTAGATCTAATAGAGCACATTTAATCATATGTCCAATATTAATGATGCGTGGTGATTCAAAAGTGTCAGAAGATCTTGAAGGTAAATGTGTAAATGACAAGTGTCAATAACATGCTAACTGGAAAGAGATCAATGATCAGTGTTCATTCATACAAAGTAAGATCGATGAAGTGAGATCAAGGTCAACAGTTCAATAGCTTGAGTCAATTTTTGACAGCCAATGAATAAAAATGAGCCTAGAGAGCTTCCAGTGGAGGTTGACAAAGCTATTTTTGGCCTAGTCAATAAAATGCATAGGACTAGAGTCTAGATATGATCCGGTATTGAGCCAAAATATATATTTTAGGATTGAGGGTAACCATTAAATCTTAGAAAAGGTATAATAGGTAATTTTAGCCACCTAAAGCAGACTAAACATAAAACTACTAGTTATAAGGTGTGAGTATTTTGTCCTCATAAGAAATCTTATCCCTGTCAACAGATCAAATCAAGTAGAAAGTGGTGTGGAGTATTGAGAAGATGACCTAGTGGTTGGATAAAGACCATTGAGCATTCAATTATTTTATAGAACCTTTAAAGTTTGTTCTTTCTTAATAACATCATCACTCAACATCCTTGAGTTGGCACTAATCAATCGAGAGTAGGTGGGCCTCGTTCAATGTTTTCTATCTATTCATCTCCTTTTCTCTCTTTATTTTTCTATAGATACAGTCTTCTAAGCCTTGAAATGGATCCCTCTCTTTGGTATGAAAAAAATTTCTAAAATTTGTACTGTAACACTTATTTGATGTAATAAAAGATTGAATTCCTCTAGTTTACAACTGAATTGAAGTGTGTCTTATGAATTCATTGTTGTGGTTAAGTGAATGTATGTTTTCCTTGCCTATATATAATTTTTATCATCTTCATGAACTATTTTGGTAATACTCACAGGTTATCCTAAGTGCAACATATAGTTTGTTGATTAGTTTAGAAGTGGACAATTGCCCTCCCATTCTAGGTTAATAGTTGGTTCATGCCTTTTTTGTGAAACACTAATGCAAGTAATTTTATTCAGTCTTGAATGCCTCATATAGTGTATCTTGTAAGAGTATGAGTGATAAAATTATTGGTGCATCACCTTATTTCTACATGCTTTCATAAGTTATTATTAATCTTTCTTCCTTTTCCAAGCAAGAGCTAGTTTAGGTATAGTGTAGGTGATAGATCTGGAAGGAAGCCAATCTTCTTTAGAGGTCTCACACAAGATTAGGTGACCCACAACCTAGGCTCAGTCCCATGTTGGACTAGATTTGAGCAAGAGGACCTAAACAATCCTTTGCTCAGCTAGGGTGCAATCTATAACACCAATAGTTGTGGCACACCTAGTGGGACAAGTTTTCCTTGGCATATCTGAAGTTTGGAGTTAATAAGAAGTATTTGTATTAGGAGGAGACATCCACCATTATCAAAAGCTAAAGATTATTCAAATTGTAGAGTTCTAGATAGTATTCTCAAGTCAAAAGTTACTACAAGATCAATAAGAAAATATATTCCCTTTGAGTTTATTGAGTTGCCATCTACTTATTATAAAAGAACAAAATTCAATAGTACAAGACCTTATCCACAAAATAAATATTCATCTCTTGGTCAACCTATTGTTTTAGTCCAAGATATTATCCACATTACCCAAATGGTTATACCAAGGAATCAAGTGTTTATTCCATTCAACGTAGGTAGTCCCCTCAATTTGGCCCATTTTGATGGAATCCCTATGTCTTCCCTTAAGAGTATTCCATTTTTCTCAAGAGAATGGGATAAAATAACTGTTATTGAGCACATTTAAGATATTTCTAGCCTTTTTTCTATTCATAATGTTACTTAGGATAATGTGTCTATCAGACTACTTATTGCTTCCTTCAAAGGAAAAGCATTTCAGTGGTATACAAATCTTCCTTTGACTACCATTGCTACCTAGGATGAGTTAGGTACATCTTTAGTCAAAAAATTTGAAGACAAATTTGATCACCTATCCTTAGTGGAATAGTTGACTACCATTCAGAGAGCTCCCCATGGATTCATGTCTAATTTTAACCTCAAATTCCAAAAGACATAGACTAGAATTCCTACAGTGATTAGACCATCCCCAAAATATGCCTTATTATACTATTTGAAAGCCCTTAATTTTGATATTAGTGTGATGATACAGTCTATGGGTGGTAATACTTTGATAGATGCCTATGAGGTTGCAATAAGATAAAAGAATAGCTTGATACAAGATCATAAGCTTTCTCTAAGGCCCCTAAAGCCTATATTCCTAAAATTGAAATCCATCCTACCCTCTCAAGTTCCTCAAATCCCATCTTTAGTTCCTATCCCATCTCCTAAATCCCAAGTTGTAACCCCTTCTAATCAGTCACCTCTAGATGAAGATTTGAAAATTTTGTTACACACTTTTGGGAATGAAATAGTTAAACTCAAAAAACAAAAATAACAAAGTAGGCCTTATCAATAATAGAATCAGACTTCTTATCATTGTTTTAGAGATTAAAGGCCTCCCTATAAAGGTTTCAGAGAAAATAGACCACCTTACCAATCACAAGGAGCCATAGTTCCAACTAAACCATATGTATCTCTTGATCCTAATGTAGGCTCAACAAGTTCAAGAGATATTATTTTGATACCTCCTCAAAACAACTTGATGCAAGATTCAGGTTGGCAATCATTTAATCTTAATGGTACTCAAAACCAAGCCTTGGTATCATAGAATATTACTATGACACAAATGACACAAGAAGATTTTTCTCTTTAATAAGGTTAGTATCAGATAAATTTGGTACCCAAAAAGAAGATCAAAAATTTAATTGGCATCCTAACACCATTACTATGAATTGGTACATGGATGATAATGTTGTAGTATTTAATCAAATTGGTGATACTAGTAACATAAGTGATCAGGTTGTAACCCTGACTAGAGCCAAAAGAAGAGTCATTGAGGAAGATCAAGATGTGATTAATGCTTCTATGCTCATAATATTATTTCCAAGAATAACAAAGGTCAACATGTTTCCCCTTTAACATATAAAAATTAGAATGTAAAGGCTAGGAAGGCCCCTCAAATTCCTCTAGTTCATGAACAACTAGTGGTGAAAAAGGTGCAACCAAAGGTTAGTGGATCTCATTTTAGCATAATAGATCATATAAATTAATCCAATGTAAAAATTATCATGTGATATTCCCTTTCTATTCTAGGATAAAAGGATGTTCTCATCCAAGAGCTTTCAACTCTCAAGATGTCTTTGAAACTAGTTGAAAAACAAGGTGTTGTCCTAACTAATTTAGACCAACCAACCAAGCAAAAAGTATAGTAGGTAAATAATATGTTGAAGGCTGAAAAAGCTAAGGTAAAATAAATTAAAACTCCTCATTTATACCTCTATTTGATATTTGGTGATTATTTATTTCATAACTATATGGTAGATAATGGAGCTAGTAGCACTGTCATGCCTAAGCAAATTGTAGATAAGCTTAGTCTTGTCTATAAACCAAGTACTAAAGTATTATTGAAACTAGATGGGTCATGAATAAAGATATTAGGCATAATCAAAGATATAAATTTGACACTACATGCTTTCCCTAATATTACCATTCAATAGGATGTGCTTGTGGTGGACTTGCCTCCCTATTTTGCCATGTGTCTATCAAGAGACTTTACCTCAAAGATTAGAGGATACTTATAAAATGATTGGAAATATTTAATGTTTATTACTAGGTGTGGTACTATGGTAAAAATATCTTCTAAACCTATTGCACATTTCTATTTGGATCCATATATGCCAAGTATTGTGAATACTAATTGTGTCATCTCAGATGAGATGCTACAAACTACTAAAGAGGAGACTGAGTCACCTCTAGATGGAGTTCTAGATCTATTATTAGATGAATGGGCCTCTAATTTACATGAGTATGATTGTTATAATTTAATTAAAGAAGGATTTGGTGTTTATTATCTTCATGAGAAGGATATACCAAAAACAACTTTGGTGAAGGATGATAAGCCTAATGATAGCTTGTGGCAATTATACTTTGATGGATTAAGAAATTAAAATGGTACTAAGGTTGGAATGATGTTGATTTATCTAGAAAAATAAAGGTATTTCTCTTCTCTCAAATTTCATTTTGGTTGTTCAAATAATGTTGATGAATATGAGGCACTAGTCCATGGTTTGCAATGGGAAAGAAAGATAGAGGTTAGTTGTTTACAAGTCTTTGGAGATAGTGAACTGGTAGTTCACCAAGTAAGAAGTATAAACATATGAAAAAATCCATTTCTTAGATCTTATAATCATATGGTATGGGACTTACTTGAAGATTTTCAAGTCTTTAACATTTAGGAAATACAAAAAAGTGAAAATAAATATGTAGATAGGTTGGCTACCATTGGGTCACAATTCAGTATCTTAGTTGATATAAAAAGTGAAAAGGTTTATTCACACATTAAGGTGGTTTTAAGGCCTTCTGTTCTAGCTAATCATGAGAATTAGCAAGTCTTAGAATATTACAATCAAATTATCAGCTTCTTGCAAGAAGAGGCTGAGTTTTCCTCAATAAACCAAGAGAAGTCATTACAAAAGTATGGAAAGCAAATTGTGAATCTAAAATAAAATAAGTTGACTAAAGGGTTGGTCACCCTTGAGAACATATTCAACAGTGATGATGAGTTAAGGAAGTAAAAGTCATCATTGTCAACAAAGGAAGAAAACTATGCCAACGTGGAGATTACAACTGGTAAGAGCTTAAAGTTAGGTAAAGTTTACACTCCTTCAAAAAAAGAAACTTTATTTAAGTTATGTTCAAGTTTTATGGATGTGTTTGCATAGAAATATAGTGATTTCAAAAGATTTGATCCAAGTCTAGTTCAACACACTATTGAGTTAGAAGTTGAAACTAAGCCAGTAAGATAAAGACAAAGGCCTATCAATCCAAAGCTTTAACCTTTAATGAGATCTAGGCTTCATAAGTTCATTGAGTCAGCTATTATATTTATAATTAAACACTCAACTTGGGTGTAAAACCTTATTCCATTATGGACAAATAATGGTGACATTAGACTGTGTGTTGACTTTCATGACTTGAACAAGGCTTCCCTTAAAGACCACCATCCATTTCCATCTATGGAACAAATTATATAGCTGGTTGTAGATCTAGAAAGGTTATCCTTGTTTTATGGCTATAGTGGATACAATCATATTTTGGTCAAGGAAGAAGACCAATTCAAAACAGCCTTCACCACAAAGTGGGGGACATTTGCGTATAGAAAGATGCCATTCAGTTTATCCAATGCTAGAGAAATTTTTTAGAAAGCCATGGATATGGCATTCCAAGGGATCCTTAACAAGTTTATACTTGTTTATTTGGATGACATAATAGTGTTCTCTGATGGTGCAGGTGAACACATGATTCACCTCAAGTGTTTGAAAAATGTAAACAATTTAGGATATCTCTAAATCCCAAAAAGTGTGTCTTTTCAGTTCATGAAGGTAAGCTTCTTGGACATGTGATCTCAAATCATGGTATGAGTATAGATCCTGATAGAATATATTCAATTCTTTTACTTTCTTTACCTAAGTACAATAAAGCTCTGCAAAGCTTCTTAGGCAAGATCAATTTTATAAGAAGATACATTTCAGATTTTGCCACTTTAGCTAAGCCACTTACATCCTATTAAAAAAGAATCAGAGTTTTAGTTGGGCCAAAGGAATAAGAAGCTTCGAAGAAATCAAGAAAGCCATAGCCAATGCTCCTACACTCCTAAACCTTGATTTCACAAAGGAATTTATCTTGTACACTTATGCTAATGTTGACACCATTTCAGGTATTCTTATGCAGTAGAATCATGAGGCCTTAGAGTAGCCAATAGACTTCTTTAGTCAAGGCTTGGAATAATATGAAACAAGGTACTATTTTGTTGAAAAGCATGTAATTTTAGTTATAAGGTCTCTAAATAAGTTTATATACTTGTTATCTAATAATAAGATACATCTGATGGTTGCCCATACAAGTATCAAAGAAATTCTATTGAATAAGGATATAAATGAGAAAAGGGATGGTTGGATAACTAGAGTAATAGAATATGATGTGTAAATCAATATCACAAAGGTAATAAGAGGCAAAGGACTTTGTGAACATGTAGCCCAAGACTTGCAAGAGGATAATGAGGTGGTTATGGTATCAAATGATGAAGAAGTTACAACTGATCACACCTCATCTTCTAGCTAGTTCCAAGACATGGTAAGATATCTCCAAGATGGTATTTATCCTTCTCATCTAAGCCATTCAAAAAGAAGATATTTCAGATTGTAGTTAATTCCTTTTCTTCTTGTTGATGGTGTTTTATTCAAGAAAGATATCAATGACATATGCTAAGATGTATAGAACCAAGCTAGACATAGAGATTACTTGAGTAGTTTTATGATGGACATGGTGGAGGGCATTATTTAGTGAGAACCAAAATCCATAAGATCATGAGAGGTGGGTATTATTGGCCAAGTTTATTTATTGATTTTCATGCATGGGTTAGGAAATACAGACAATGTGTTATGTTTGTTGGAAAGGTGAAGCTTATAGACTTCCTTCTCTAACCAATTGTAGTATATCAGCCTTTTATCTAATGGGGACTAGATTTTGTTGGTCTCATCAACGCCCCCTTCAAGTTCAAGTCACAAATGGATACTGACTGCTTCAGACTATTATAATAGATGGACAGAGGTAGTAGCATTGAAGGAAGAAAATGAGTCTAATGTTTGATATTTCTATGAAGGACTATGTACCAAGTTCGAATTCCCTTCAACTATTATTTCTAACAATGATATGGCCTTTGCGGGGTCTAGAATCAGCAAATGGGTAGTTCAACATAGTGTTTTTCTCAGCACTTCATCAAATTACTATCCACAAGGCAATAGCCTTGTTGAGTCCACAAATAAGATATTGTTGAAGATCATAATAAAGAATATTGAAGATAATCAAAGGTCATAGCACCTCAAGCTGAAGTTAGCTTTGTGGGTTGATAGGATCACCTACAAAAAGTCAATAACCAACTCTCCCTACAAGTTGGTATATGGTAAGGAAGCAAGAATGTTTACTTCTCTTGAATTTTATACTTTAGAGTTGATCTATCAACTTGAATTGTTAGAGAATGAACCCATAGAGATCATATATGATGAGCTTATAGAGATATAAGAGACAAGACATCAGTCCATGCTAGCCATGGAAAGCCATCAAGTAAAGGTAAAGATAGCCTTTGACAAAGGAGCTTCTTCACATGGTTTTAAAGGAGATTTGGTCCTCAAATGGGATGAGGATAGAGAAAAGCTAAGAAGGCATATAAAGTTTAACTCTCTTTGGAGTGTTCCATATATGATCTCCAATTATAAATCCCACAATGCTTTCTAGCTTGCAAATAGGGATGGCAAGGAGCTTCCTATCACAGTCAATGGGATACATCTAAAACATTGCTTTTAAGGAAGCTAAGTTCCATGTACATAGTTATTTGTTTTGTTTTCCTCCAAGTGTTAATCTAACACATTAGTTTATTTCTATTTTGTCTAAAATAAGTGTTTTACACATTTGCTTTATTAGGTTAATTCCCTTGTTTTGTTTGTTTCCTTCCTTGTTTTGGTGGAATGCATTTGTCTTTTTCAGTCAAAAGGTCTCTTGCAGTCATGAAATAGATGTGTCATCTATTATGAGTCAAGAGTCATGTAAATGCCCTGAGTTCCCAAGCATAGCAAGCATGTTACCCAGTTGAGTCAGCAAAAATGTTGACCATTTTTTGGCCAACATACCAATCTTGCCTGAATATAGTGCAGTGTCTTGAGGATCAAGCATGGATTGAAGAAATGAGCAGGATTTCTGTTGAGAGAGTGATCCAATGGTTGAGAAATTTGAACAAAGTTTTGGATGGAATGAGTGGTCCAAGGATCACGTACAAATTTCAAAGCTTTTGAAATACTTTAAGTTAGCTTAAAGTGTATTTTGTCAATCTTTGAAAGATAAGTCTACGTTGTAAAGAGGATCATTCGAATAGGTTCTCATGGGGATCAAATAGCAGTTTCAAGAGTAAGTCCAAAAGAGCCTATAGGCTTAAAAGCTTGGTTTACACTTGGGAAATATTTTAATTTTTTTGGCTAAGTGTTAATATTTTGGGTATTCAGGCTAAGAATATTTCTTTTAAGGAATTGTTTCTAGTTTTTTTGGTTGTGTTGGAAATTCTTTCAGATTTTTTTATCTATAGTAACAGTCTTGAAGAAGTAATTCTTTCGAGAAAAAATGTCTAAAGTATATTTATTTCAGGTAAATTATTTTTCAACAATTTCTCCAAAGACCTGATTATTTTAGAAAATTTATCCATGGAAAAAAATCTAGATACAAGTTGTCTCAGACATTTTGTTCAAAATAAAAAGCCCAAAAACTTAATTCTTTCAGAGAAAGTATCCAAGACAAAAAGTCTAAAGTAAATATCTCCGATAAAGTGTCTGCACAAAAATCTTGAAGACAGGGACCTATCAGACATTTTGTCAGAAAGCAAAAGACCACAAACATGACTCATCGAAGAAATTACCCAATATAAAAAAACCTCAAAGTCATTTTTCTTTTAAGGAAATTGTTTCAAGGATATTTCCACAACAAAAAGTCTGATGTAAATGTCCTAATAGAATTATTTGTTAAGAGGAATTTATGATCCACCGGATTATGATAGGCACACAAACATCAAGTTCAAGCCATGGAAAATAATTGTTGAATTTTAAGTTTTTAGTGACGATCACATAGATGTCAAATATAAGTACACAAATGTCAAGTTTAAGCCCCATAAAGTAGCCATTTGAGTTCAAATGTTTAAATATCTAACGGTTCAAATTAAATCAAATCGAAGATCTAATGGCATGCAAAAGGTCAAAGATTCAATGAGATGTTCATGTAAACATCAAGTAAAAGCCTCAGGAACAAACCATTTGGGTTTAAATATTTCAAAGGGTCCCCAGGTTGAACACATGAGTGATAAGTGGCAAGATCTTAATTGATCGAATCAAATCCAATGACACGTGGGTGAGTTGGGGTCAATCAGTCAAGCTAGATCCAATGAAACACATTTAATCATGTTTCCAAGATCAATAGTGAGTGGTGAGTCAAAATGGTTAGAAGATTTTGAAGGCAAACATGTAAATGACAATTGTCACTAACATGTTAGACTGGTAAGAGATCAATTATCAACATTCATTTGTATAGAGGAAGATCAATGGAGTGAAAGCAAGGTCATTAGGTTAATATCTTGAGTCAATTTTTGACATCCAATGAATAAAAGCGAGCCCAGGGAGCTTCCAATGGAGGTCAACATAGCTATGTTTAACCCAATCAAGTAAATGCATAAGACTAGAGTCTAGATATAATATAGTATTGAGCTAGAATATATATTGTAGGATTGAAGGTCACCATTAAAGTTTAATAAAGGTAGAATAGGTACTTTCAGCCACCTAAGGTAGACTAAACATGAAACTACCAGTTCTGAGGTATGATTATTTTGTTCTCATAAGCATTCGTGTCCTTATAAGCAAATTAAATCAAGTAGAAAGTGGCATGGAGTCCTGAGAAGATGACCTAGTGGTTGGATAAAGACTGTGGAGTATTCAATTTTTTTATAAAGCCTTTAAAGTTTGTTCCTTCTTGATAAGATCATGACTCGGCATCTTCGAGTTGGCACTAATCCATCGAGAGTAGTTGGGCCTCATTCAATATTTTCTATCTTTTTAGCTCTTTTTCTCTCTTTCTTTTTCTATAAATATAGGCTTCTAAGCATTGAAATGGATCCCTCTCTTTGGTATGACAAAACTCTACCAAGATTTGTACTATAACACATATTTGATGCAATAAAAGATTGAATTCATCTAGTTTGCAGTTGAATTGAAGTGTGTCTTATAAATTCATTGATGTGGTCAAGTGAATGTATACTTTCCTTGCCTCTGTCTAAGTTTTCTCACCTTTATGAACTATTTTATTAATCCTCATAGGTCATTCTAAGTGTAGTATATATTTTATTGATTAGTTTGGAAGTGGACAATTGCCTTCCCATGCTAAGTTAATAGCTAATTCATGTTTTTTTGTGAAACACTTATGTGAGTGATTTTATGCAGTCTTGAATGCCTACTATAGTGTGTCTTGTGTGAGTATGAGTGATCAAATTATTGGTGCATCACCTTATTTTTACATGATTTCGTAAGTTATTATTAATCTATCTCATTTTTCTAAGAAAGAGCTAGTTTAGGTTTAGTGTAGGTGATAGATCTAGAAGGAAGCTAACCTTCTCTAAAGTTTTAACCCAAGATTAGGTGACTCATAGCCTAGGATCAGTCCCATATTGGACTATATTTGAGCAAGAGGACCTGAACAATCCTTTGCTCAGCTGGGGTGAAATCTAAAACACCAACAACACTTTAGCTAAGGGGAAGATTGAGGCTCAGTGGGTTCATATTCAAAGGTAAGTATTCCTAACTTTGTTCCTAATTTATAAGTGTGTGTGTGTGTGTGTGTGTGTGTGTGTGTGTGTGTGTGTGTGTGTGTGTGTGTGTGCATTTGTACTTCTCTTCTGTGCATTAGGATTTCGTATACATTAATGTGAGTATATGTCTTCTATGCATGTTTACTTTTATTATTTTTAACCCCCACTTTGTGACACAAGCTTTGGTGAGACTAGATTAGATTTTACTTTACTTGTTATTAGTTTAGTGAGATACTTAAAACATAGGATTATTTTATGGTTATTGCATGATTGTGCTTGACTGGAGGATTTGGAACGCTCCCTAACATAGTGTATTATGCTAAGATATCCCCTGATTGGGTCTAACAGATCCCCATATTGGTCATGTTCCCGATTATCTAATATATCCCCAATTGAAAGTGTATGGTATGATCTATCTTCTCTGAGTTAGGATTGATTTATAGACATGATACATTTTTGATTACATACATTGGGTAACAAAGTTTTTGAAAATGTTGTTTCAAAATTTCTAAGTATTGTCACCAATGTAACACCACGTAAAAGAGTATACGCAACAAGTACCACTCAAATAGATTGCTTGAAATGGAAAGATTAATTAATTATAAAAAGTAAAATGTTAGCAAATTACTACTAAAAGTGACAATGCAAAAACATTTTTTTTAGAAAGCTTGAAATAAAAAAAAGAACTAACGACTAAATTAAAGTTTGATTTTGGTCAGCTTTCTTTGATTTATCTTTTATTAGCGATGTTTAATAAAACTATTAAAGGTTTTTGTGTGGCTATAAAATCAATCAACCTGTAAAAGTTAGCTAAAAAGAAAAAAAAGACAAAAAGCTAATGATATGGAATGATTTCACTGTTACATAGTAAGAGAGAATAGTGAATGTATTAGTAGTTAGAAAATTTAGATAACTAGAAAACTAAAAACTAAAAATAAATACTTACATGATAATTTTGTTGTTTTAAACAATTTTTTTGAAGTTTATGATGATTTTATTGAACATTATGACAAATTTATTGAAGTTCATGATGATTTCACTAAAGTTCATAATGATTTCATTGTTGTTCCAAATGAATTCACTGAAGTTCATGATAATTTTGTTGTTCCAAATGAATTCACTGAAGAGAATTAAACCAAAAAAAAAAGTAAAATAGAAAGAAAGACAAAAATAGAAAGGGGTTAAACAAACTAAACACACACAAAAAATGTTATAAAAATGAAAAACTACAAAAATTTGAGAAAAAATAACACAAAAAGGAATTCACTATTTATTGCAATGAATTTGTTGTTATGTAGAATGAATTCGTTATTTTGTATATTTATGGACATCAAGCTCAAAAACTCATATAATCAACCTGAAACAACAAATAAAGAACTCCAATACATGAATTTAAAGTATATTCACAAAAATATTGATAAAAAAATAATTGAAATGACTCCATAAATACAACTATAATGTAAAAGATGAGGGATAAGGTCCTATTAGTCCTGTCAGAATGTATTAGTATACAAGCTAGCTAAGAAAATATTTACAAATGAATTCTAATATAAACTAAACTAAACATAACTTCAAAGATAAAGTAACAATAATAAGAGACAAACTAAAATAAACCTTACAAAATGAGATGTATTTTCATCAGCTTCTCCATTATGTGATCAAGGGTGGATTTACTCTTGGGTGCTAATATAGATGCTCAACTCATTTCCAAATCAAGATAATTGGGCAGTGTTTTGGGATGCAAGATGATTTTTATGGCTTTGATTCACTTAGATTCACTTGACAATTCAATAGCACTTCATTATTTTGAAGGTGGATGATTTGAGTAGAGACTTGCATGTCAAATTATAGGCTTATGAGAGGTTAATCGGATGGTTGAAGATTATTTGAATTTTTTAATTATTTAAATAAACAGCAGTGCTGAATTAATATTCATGCATGAGGATGATGACCAATTCCATGGGTTGAGAAGAAAGGGGAGTTAGTTGAGTGAGTCAACAAGAATGGGTCAAGTTAGTTGGTTGAGTCAGCTTGGAAGTTGAAATTCTATAAGATGATTGATAAGGTAGTTGAGGAAGTAGAGAGATTAGTCGAATGAATCAACATATGGTTGAGATAAATGTGGAGGATGTTTGGGTGAGGTGGATAAACTAGATTTTAATTAGTTTTGGAGGAAAATAGGTGTGTATGAATATAAATAATTAATCAAGAATTAATCAATTATTTGAATTTTGAATGGAAGTGATATTAATTTAAATTAAAATTGTGGAAGATGATAGGTTAGTAAGTCAAAGTGAATTTTGACACTAAATGGTGAAATTTATGTGTCTACAACTTCCTAATCCTTTAGCATGTGATATTGAATCTTCTCATTTACCCACCAGATTTGTATCTCCTAAAATTATTTTATATGAAGGTAAAGGATATCCTAAAAAATATCTAAGATACTTTCATGTAGTATGTTTAGATTATGCATTTAATGATAAATTTCTAACTAAACTCTTTCTAAGGAGTTTAAAAGACTATGTTTTACATTGGTTTTAATTCTATGAAATTATTCAATCCTTTATCATATTTATTTCACAAACACTTTGTTATCAACATTGATGAGAAAATTTTGTATGCACAAAATTTTACGTGAAAATAAGGAACTAATGAACCTATCAGTGAGTATGTACTTATACAAGACTATGTTGGATAAAATGACTAATGTGTTGGCAAAAAATGAATTACAAAATATATTCAAACAAATTTTGCTTGCACCCTTAAAATATTCAATAATATTTAAGAATTTTAAATCATTTGAAGATATTTTTAATACTATAATAAATAAAGAAGTCAAATTTGTTACTTTGAACAAGCTTAAGTACATATTTGCACCTACTACAATTTCTACAAACAAATTTCAAATCAACCCATATTACAAAACCAAGGCACAAGATACTAAAGCAGATGTAAAGATACAAGCCAATGTTATTTCTCAACCTTCTAACAAAATGGTTTTATCAAATCAAATACAAATGTAATTTTATAGATTATCGCAACCACCTTACAAATTAATATAAAAGTTGATTAAATGTCAATCACTTTGCCTCCTCCATATGAAGTTGAAATGAATAAACCACAATGCAAATCCTTTGATAAAAATGCATATTTTGATTATCATAGATTTAATGATAATTCTAAAAAAAAATGTTTTAAACTAAATCATTTCATTCAAGATCTTATTGATAATAAAGTTATTGAGGTAGACACCCCTATCAAGGAAACAAAGCCTCAACAAAATGATAATTCTAAGCTCAATATTTTCAGTGATCCATTTCTGAAGCATGATACAAATGAGAAAACTTCAAAATTTAATCATTATTACAATGTTTATCCACCTCCTACATCATATGATCACCCTTTGGATGGTATTATTGGTAAAATTATTCCAAATGTTACATCACATCTTATGATTACTTTTGATGATAGTGAAATAGTTGATGATGATTATGATTTCCATGATTTGTGTAAGAGCTCACATTATTCAAATACCTATTCATAGTGTTATAATTGATAATGGATCAAATGAAAATGTAGGAACAATAATTTTGCTTCATTCATTAGGTTACATACAAAGTGTCATACAAACACCTACAAAAAGTGTTAGGACTTTCAATGGTAAACAACAAGCTACTTTGGGCCATATTATGTTACCTCTTCAAGTAGGTCCTATTATACTACCCACTCCCTTTATTTTCTTACCACTAAATAGAATTTTTGATATGATATTGGGATGCCCATGGTTGCAAAAAAATTGTGATGTACTTTCTATAGTTTATAAATGTTTGAAATATATTTGTTGCAATCAAATTTTTACTATTTTGAGGATAAAATATGAACACCCTATACATTCCATGCTACCTCATCCTTCCCATCCACCACCATAGTTTAATAATGCATATAAGCACAAACAAGGTATGATTTTGGCATCTAATAAATATATTTCTAATAAAGACATGCAAAAGGTTCGAGTGAAGAAAATTCAAAATCAAGTTTATAGAAAAATAGTATCTCCTTTGTAACAATCACATATACTTGCAAAATCTCCAAACATTTATCTCAAGAGGTCCAATAATTTACACAATCTTCTACATCATCCCATGAGACTTCAGGTAATCTTACATTTCCTAAATCAATGTCTCCTACTCAAATATCACATGAATGATCATTCAAATAGATTTATCATTGAAGATGATACATGTTCTTATTCTAATATTGGCACACTAGATATTTTTCACTCAACTAAGGCAGGACATTTACCAATCATAATCAATTCGATCAATTCCAATATTTATGGAATCATTGGATAGTTTTTACATTGCTAAAATACAAATTTATTCAAATAAAATTAAATAAACATAAAAAAATTGATTGTACATAGTTTCTTATTATTGTAACTTTTTCCATTTGTTTGCATATACGATCACTTGATCCATTCTTCTATGCCCTTGGATTTTATTGGTTCTTTGGAATCTTTGCCATTCCTTTTTATTTTTTGGATCTAAACATTCCTAGAACAATGTTCACTATTGATGAAACAACGTCATTTATCTATATTCTTGCACAGTTTTAACTAAAATTTTAGCATTTTTCCTACAGGACATAATCGACCAGAACATGGCAGAAGCATCAACCACTATTATCATATTTGGTTGATGTTCTCCTTTATCTTTCTCTACCTAGAACCTGCATTTCCAAAATGCATATCTCTAATTCTATCAATTTCCATATTATTCATGTAGTATCATTATGAAATTTCATTTCTCTCATGCAAAATGTCATGCCTTCAAGCTCAATTGTTCCATATATGTGACATATTTCAACGAGTGTACATTTTTAAAAATGAGAATGTACAATCATTTATTTGCATACATTTTTCAATCTCCTATATATTCACAATAGTTTTAGTTCACATTCCATAGAGGCCAAGTTTATTATATTTGGCCAATTCAAAATCTTTGTTAGTGCATCTTTTTCATTGCCACTTGTTGCAAACTATCCATATTAGTCTCCTTTCTTCTATTTTTGGCATCTTGGTTCATTTTAATATCTTTTGTTAGTGTTTTCCAGATTGAAAAAATACAAAAAAAATTATATTCTCAAAAAATGCAAAAACATTCAAATATTGTCAAAAAATACAAAATCATGACATGGGAAAGGTTAGCAACCTAGTTTACATATTTACAATATGTCATTTATCTCATGATTAATATATAACATATTATTTATATATCACGCATGCATTTTACAGGTATATATAAACTATTGTGCAAGACATATAGGTATTTCTAAAGATTAAGATGTTGGAATCTCCTCTACTCATTAGCCTTGCTAAGTTGGAGGAATCTCATTTGTAGGTGACGGTATTCAAGTGTTATAATTATATAAACCATATACTACTAAGATTTCAATTGTATACAAATGTCTTGATAAAATTTATATATTGCATAGTGTACAAGAACATGCCATTTTTTAGGATATGATCACATGGCATATGCATATCTTGGACTATTTCTGTTGATTCTATGTTCTATTGATGTTGTTTACATTTACATAGTAGATTACAACTTGGCTTAACTATTTTGTTGGCCTTTGGCCCTTGTGTAAAAATTCTTGATTGATGCATAGTTATGATGTATTGTGTGTTATGTGTGACATTCGAACATGTCCTTTCTTTGGCCCTTGGTCCTATGTGTGGTTTGTGACATTTGAACATATATTTACTTTGGACCTTGGCCCTATGTGTGGTATGCAACATTTAAACATGTCCTTATTTTTTTCCTTGGCCCTATGTGTGGTTTCCATCATTAGAACATGTCCTTTCTTTGGTCCTTGGCCCTATGTGTGGTATGTGATGTTGAACATGTCCTTGTTCTGGCCCTTGGCCATATGTGTGGTTTACAACATTTGAACATGTCCTTGTTCTAGACCTTGGCCCAATTTGTGTGTGACATTTGAATATTTATATTTTTGGTGACATTATTCATGTTTGTGTGTTGTTTAGGACATTTTGATATGTCTTTTATTTTGGACCTTGGCCTATCTATGTTGATTTTATATCATTTGTTCATGTTGTGTGTGTGCTTGTTGAGCTTAATGAGTTTGATAAGTGTCGTGATCCATATCATACAATAATAAAATACTAACGTACTATTTCCATGAGATTAATTTATATATTATATAGGCCTTGCCTCCTTAGATTTATACAAAATTCAAATCTTGCTATGCTACAATTTTCTATATGCTACAATTTTCAATGATAACATCTTACTACACATGTTTCAAGTTAAATTTTATTTTAATATGAATGACTTTTCATGAGAGAATTTCCTCGCCTCAAAAGGAGGGTATTTCAGTGACCTTTTCATGCATGAGATAAGCCATTTTCAAAAAGTAAATTTTGTTATTACCACATATTATCTGGGCATATACCATTACATATGCACTCCTATTTCAGTTTCAATGAGAAAATTCACATGGTGTCAAATTGTCAAGAAAAAGTTACAATGAGCATTCATAAATAGTTTCAAATTCTACAATTACAGTAGGGCAAATAATTTTTTATGTCATAGTCTTTATTCCATGAAAATGGTAGGATCATGGGTGTACTTCATTATCTTATGATCATGCTTTCAAATACCAGGATATACCAGGACATACTAAAATGTTGTAATTGAATCTAGTGATTGATTCAGTTTATTTACATAGTGTAGGACTTAGAATCACTTAGCACTCCAGCATTATGTGTGTGAATCTGTTAGGATTCCAACCTGTTTTACTCTTGAGGTTACAAAGAGTGATATACATAATCAATTTTCAGCATCTTTCAATGAAAAATATTTTCACTTCAAAAGAGAAAATGTAAGTTGGGCTTTTATCACTTCTAATTCTCTCTAATGGTTTAGCTAGGGAACCATATTCTCCAACTGCTTCATGGGAGGCACAGATTATCCAATGTTTCAAGGAAGTATCATCACCAGGAAAAGTCACAAAAAGAATCATTGATGTCACACATACAGGTGTATCCACTTTGTTCTCTCATCTCAATTTTTAAACTATACAAACACAAGCAATTTTTAATTTAGTAAAGTTCATTTCAAATTTCAAGTTGTCAAAGTTAAAAAAAAAGTTTCAAATGTTCAAATTAAAGTTTCCAAAGGAATGAAATGAATACTTCATGTGTTTTGCAGGGTTTGCCAAATAGTATGGTGTCTTGCATGATTTAAGTATGAAATTCAAAGACAAAGTGTGTCTTATATACTAAGGTATGGCTTTCCTTAAATCTAGTGATTTCATTTCTATATTAAGGAGTGGGGATGTAGCAGCCTAAATTTGGCCACGAATACTTGATCGTGTCTATTTTATCCCTTTTTATTGTTAATTGACATGTGCACTTAATTGACACTTATTTTTCCATTTTGACTTTTCATAAGCATAAGAGGAGACCTACTTTCATTATAAGGCCATATATTATCCCCCACATAAATGATATTACTATTAAAAATAACTTTATTCATCTATATGCTTTGACTTGGACCATAAACTCAACACCTTACCTGAAGGGAAAAGAATGCCCAATGGTCATGTCTTTGTTTGCCGATCATGTTCTTCCTTCACACGAGTCAAAATTTAAAAATTAAATTATCCTTAGTGTCAAATTTTAGATGTATAAACTCTCAAGCATGTATTTTTTCCCTCTTGAACCATTATAAAATTAATTCAATTCATTCATTTGAAAGATCTGGGCAAAGCTTATTAATTCTATTACGAGAGCTTATTAACACAAGTGCACATTGAGAAAAATTTCCCTATTCTTCCCATATCAATTTCCAAGCTTTTCAAGCAGTAATGAGCTAAGTTTGAATTCAGTTTTATGCAGTCCTAGCCAAGCATGATCAAGTATTCAAGTTAATTCTAGATGCATTCATATAGTAAAAAGATCAAAATTATACAAAACACTTAGGTGAGAGAACTACATGTAGGTGTTATCCCTCTTAGAGTATTGGTATGTAGGCAGTGATCAACACAATAGAGTGTTAAGGTATAACACAACTCCAACCGCTAACCCCTTTTTACTATTTTATATCTGTTTATCTTCTTGTGGCACAAAGCTAGGGTTTAAAACTTCAAAAGTGCACACACCGGTCTCCTGCATAGTTTTGAAGGTGAAATCTATAGAAGAATACCTAACTATCATTATCACACTCGAGTGTTACAAAAGTTACAATTTTTGCAAAAGACAGAATCGACTAACAAGGATAATAGCGGTAGTCAATCTTATCCCTTACTATGTGTTCATGTCCATCAAAGCACTTAGATAAAGCTTCCAAAATATTTATGGGTTTTATGCATTCTATCTGTTCTTGCATTTTATTTCCCTATTTAGTCAAATGATGACTCAGAGAGATAAGTTCATCTCTCTTTTGCATAGTTTAACCTTGTTTGTTTCTATTTTGATTTATGTATTTCAATCAATTTATCTTCAATTTACTATTAAAAATTAAAGCTCAATTTTATTCATATTTCTAGTTTCAAGTCACATTCAAAGCATTCAAATTGGCATTCATACTCAGGCATACTAGCATCACTCTCACTTACACAATGTGCACATACATTAGTAGAACTACATCGGGTTTGATCCCCTTTTGAGGTATTGGTATGTAGGCAATACTTGGCACATGGGGTGTTGAGGTCACATCCAACCTATCCTACTAATGCCATTCTTCTTACACTTGTGTTCATCAAAACTCTAGCAAGCATGGAGGCATAGGGCTCCCTATTTAAGTCAATCAAAATGAAGCACAAACGATGATCCAGGGCTCGGTCATGCAGGCATAGGCTTTCCAGAATAGAGCGAAGGTCTACCCTAAATTTCAATGTTTCATTTGCATAAGGTCAATAGTATAGCACATAAGGTCATTAGCACAATGTGCTTTTAGCAAAGACGGTTGTGCTACTGTCCAAAGAAGTTTATGACACATGTTTCTCACTGATGACACTTTGTCATGTTCTTGCATCCATTTCCAACTTGCCACTTGTCTATTTCAGTTCTGTTTTCCAGCTAAGTATCTCCTTTGTAATTCATTTCTATTTATAGGCTAAGCATATAAATCAATTATTGTACAAATATTGTAGTATTTTAATAGTTGATTTATATGTACTCATCTCTTTATCTACTTAGGGTTTTACATTAATTCCCAAAATAGTTAAATCAAAGACATACATATATAGATTGAGACATGTCATAATATAGATGGCATAAATTTGGGACATTATAGTGCAGATCATAGATTGATACATATTGGGGCATATGTAATGCATATGTCACACATATTACATAACTTGAGGTTTTACAGGTTATTAAGTTATTATGTCATTTTATATCACATATCATTACTAGTTGGGTCAGATTGGGGGCATGAACAATGTTCATGCATACACTATTACAATTTTACAATTTTCATGTCGGTATTGAAGGTAATGAAGGTAACGTTTTGAATCCAAAATCCATTTGTAGTGGTTGATTCAGTCTAGTCATATTTACATACGGACCTAGTATGGGGTTGCACATTTACATACGAGCCTAGTATGGGATCTACCTTTGCATACAAACATGTTATGGGGTTCCACTTCTATAGACAATGCTTTGAAGCTTGTTCAATTATCTGGACAAGAAGAGAACAAGACTAAAAGCACCTTCTCCATGTGCATTGGGTCATTTGAGACTCCACTTCTCACAACTTGAACATATCTTGTGAGCAACACAGTACCAAGAACATACAGGTGTAGTTGTTATTTGATTAGCTTTTGATTTCTTTTATTATGATTGTAATTATTTTTAATGGGAGAGTAAACTATTTGATTTTTTACATCTTTGCTCGTAGGCACACATGGACATTATGAGAAATTGGGGTAATGGAAAGTCTAAATTCGATATCGTTAACTTATGTTTGTATTCATTTTTATCCCTTTAAACTATTGTTTTTCAATGGAATTAAATACTAGATTAAATGGGGGGCATTTGTAGATACATAAATTTGGTACAAGTCTTATTCATACAATATTTTTCATGTGACTTTACATGTATAGATCCTAAGTTGCAAATAGGGAACTTTTTGGCACACTTGTCTTGGTCTTTGTCTTCTTATCTGCTTTACTTGACTACACAATCATCTGTTTACTCTTTTCCTCTTTATTTGTTCTATCATACAGATCCCTAATCCTGTTTTTCTCATCTCTGAGTTTTCTATGGCTTCGGGACAGTTCCATAGGTTACAAATGAATTTAGTTACCAATATCGTCTGGAATTTCTTGAAATGTCCTAGTGTATTTTTCGAGTTTGCTTTGGGTTGCGTTACCCTTTGGGGCATTTTCTTTTACACATTTGGATCTTGTTTAGTCAGGTTTTGTGCACCAATACTTCTCCAATGCAAAATTGAGAACCCTATATATACAAAACCCTTGGAGACGTTTATGAATAGACTCCAACTGATTAACAAAAGGCACACTTATTACACATTACACCTCACTCACTACTTATTGCAAATTTGAATTTTATAAAGGTTAAATTTATTTGCATGCTTGTATCAGAGGAGGGTCTAGGTGAAATGGCACTTAGACTTGCATCTATATGATTCGGCGCGCACACACATTAACAAAAAAAACTACATACATTTTGGGCCCTTTAGAGTATTGGCAATGTAGGAAATGCTCCGCTGTCAGTACTGAATCACTGAGGTCAGTCCAACCCAATCTACTAACCCATTTTTCAAGTTTCCTTGATCATAAGTGTACAAAAGCTAGGGTTTGGAACAAAGAAGATTATTTGCACAAAGCCTAAGGTGTTCAATATAAAAGAGACATCTACAGTTGCATGTGCACAGTTCTAAACAAATAACAACGAGGTTAGTCATCCCAGACGGATCTAATACACAATGGATGGCTCCGGTAACTATAGGCGTCTACACATCAATAAAAACATCTTACAATGCTATGATATATTGTTCCCAATCTGATTCAACGCAAAGCCATTACATAGAACATTTGACAACTACATCAAAATACAGTGAATGAAACAGAGCTCTATCCAGCGAAGTACTCCTTATCCTTCAAATGCTTGGTTATTTCTATATTTAGCATGTGCAATAAATGATAGGTAAGATTCAATTTTGTGTGATTATAGATATATTTTGTGCAATCTGAATATTCGTAGTTTTGTGTGATTCTCATTGATCCAAAATAAGATAAAACAATCACAATGGGTCGATCAGTGTAGGGGAGGTCAGCATGGGAATTAAGACAACCATGTGACCGCTTGAACATTTCGTGACTGCACTCGATATTTCATGTGATGTGCTTTAGTGGTTGCTTGAAGCATTGCAAGTCACTTTGTTTGTGCAATGTACATTCTAAAAAATTAAATGTCATGTTTTCTAGGATTTTTTTCGCGTCAAATTTTTAGGGCATGACAAAGGGGTACATTTTTTCTCTTGTTTGGGATGCTTGTTTGGAATTTTCCTCGAAGAAGGGATTTCTGCCCAAAGGAGAATCTGAGGAGTTGTGCATTCAAAAACTTGAACTAGTTCTTCCATGCATTAGCATTTAGAATGGTCCAAAATTACAATTGGCTTACCTAATGCAAATACGTTAATCTCATCAACCTTTGGATTGATCTAAAAGAGAGTTCACGATACCTTAGAAATGTTTGATGCAATTACCAAACACACTTTGTTGGAAGATGCTTGTGCAGACACACTTTGTTGGAAAACACTTTTGCAGAGACATAGTTGATACCAGATTGTAATGATTTAATGATAGGCTAATATAATAGCTATAAGGGCATTTTTCATGCTAACTTTCACTTGTTTTTATTGTAGAGATCAATTATGGTTATTATATATGTTTGGTATGAAGATTTTATATCGGTAGCTCCATAATTGACGACGATAATTCAAGGATAGGAGTTTTTGTGGTTTGTGTCTCAAATTGGTGCTGCAATTTGTTGGAGTTGTAATAGTGTCATTACTTTGAGTTCACTACTTTGTTCAGATTGTTTTTCGAATTGCTGTTTGCTCTATTTATAAATGATTAGATTCAGTTTAAATTGCAGGGATTAATCTTTTGAACATAAAAATGTTCAACTAGACACTTAGGGATCTAGACTACTTTTTAGAATCTAAGATTAAAACCCAATATAAGACAAAGCTTTATAGGTTTGCTAGCAAAACCATTTTCTACATTTACAGCCTAATGCGTGTTGCTCTTGAATAAGAGCATCACCTGTAATTTCTCCCACAAGAACAAAGACCATTTGGATCTGTAACAATGATTTCTCGACAAACAATCCTAGAAATGAATTTGTGGCAATCAGTTGTAAATTCGGATAGCGTCCCACAAAATGTGTCAATAAATTCGAACAGCCTTTCAATAATTACTCCTCTTCTTAAGTTGCATGGATTTCTTTTGATTTGTCTCCCACAAGGAATACGTGAACCCTGTTCTTGAGTTGTATCCAACTGCATCCTGCTGTTTTCTTCAACCCTTTGTTTTTCATAATTGTTCTTATTTCTAAATAATGTTCCCACTCTCCAGATGCAGCACACATATTTGCAAAGAGTAGATAGTTTCCAGTATTTCTAGGTTCTAACTGAAATAGGTGCTCAGCCACACATTTTCCTAATTCCAAATTGGAGTGAATTCTGCAGCCACCAAGCAATGCACCCCATACACTGGCATCAGCTTCTACTGGTACAGGCATATTGGCAATCAAAGTGTGTGCCTCATCAAGTCGGCCTGCTCGACCAAGGAGATCCACTATGCATGCATAATGTTCCACAGTTGGAGCCATTTGATGATGTTGGGTCATGGAATCAAATATATGTAAGCCCTCATTTACCAGGCCTGTGTGGCTGCATGTGGAGAGGATGGCAATGAAAGTAACGTGGTCTGGTTCGAGGCCCAGGCCTTGGCTTTGTTGTTGCATTTTATAAAACAGGCTGAGGGCAGCTTCACCTAGTCCGTGCATTCCATACCCTCCAATCATTGTGTTCCAGGAAACTACATTTGTTTGAGGCATTTGAGCAAACACATGGTATGCAGACTCTACACTCCCACATTTCGAATACATGTCAATAAGCGCATTCCCCACAGAAACATACGACTCAAAACCATTTATGATTAGGTATGAATGGATCCTCTTGCCCTGCTCCAAAGCCCCCGCCTGCGTACACCCTGACACAACATTTACAATGGTTACCGAGTCAGGCATCACCCCCTCCAATCTCATGCAATACATATTCAGATTCGGATTCGAATTCTTCTTATTAGAATCATAAGCGTAACCTGCTATTATGACATTCCATGAAACCACATCCCTTTGGGACATGTTGTCAAACAATCGGTGTGCATCCTCCCTGCTTCCACATTTGATATACATATCCATGAGGGAATTCATGGCGAACATATGGGACTCGTACCCACACTTGATTGCGTAGTTGTGAATTACTTTGCCCGCCTCCACACCTCCTAAGCATGCCAATGCAGGCATAACACTTGCAATTGTCACAGAGTTGGGCTTCATTGCTACCCCGTGCATTTCACCAAACACTTTCAGGGACTCCTCATGCTGTCCATTTTGTGCAAAACCTGTAACCATTGTGTTCCAGGAAACCACATCTTTATGAGGCATTTTGTCAAACACTTGACGCGCATCCTCTAAACTACCGCATTTGACATACATATGTAGGAGAGCATTCTGTACAACAATATGTGTATCCAAGCCAGTGGTGATTATGTAACTGTGTATCTGTTTGCCATGAGGAAGCCAACATGCGGGTAGAATAGAGGAAATGGTGACCACATCGGGGTACTCTTCCATTTCACCAAATACTTGTAAAGCTTTACTGGCATTGCCGTTTTGGATATATGCTGCAATCATTGTATTCCATGAAACCATGTTTCTTTGACGCAATGTGTGAAACGCCCGGAATGCCAATTCTACGATGCCACATTTACCATACATGTCCAGAAGAGCATTACCCACCAAAACACATGAAAGGAAATAAGTTCTGATGGAATAGGCATGAAGCTCTTGGCCTTTCTCGACAGCCCTCATGCTGCCACAAGCCGAAAGGACAGTGGCAATGGTGACCGAGTCCACCGCCTGCATCTTCCCAAAAAGTTGCAAGGCTTGAACGCCCTCGCCATTGCGAGTGTAGCCTTGCAGTACGGAATTCCAGGAAACCACATTTCTGTGTGGCATTTTGTCAAACACATGTCGCGCAACGTGGGGAAGCCCGCATTTGGCATACATGGCTGCGAGGGCGTTGCCTACAAACACGTTGGAGTGAAATCCAAAGGCAATTATATGGAGATGGAGGACGAGAAGGAGGTTGATGTGGATTTGGAGCATGGCGCATGCCTTGAGCAGAGAGGGAAATGTGAAGTGGTCGGGAGGGACACCCCGCCGATACATTTGAACATAAACGCCTACTCCTTCCTCCCACTTCCCCGCTTCCACATACCCTCTTATCACTGCGTTCCATCTTCCCGTTGGATAATGCTCATATCCGCTCTTCGCCATTTTCCCATGCACTTGCTTCAACCACCTTACATTCTTCCATCTCATTTTCAAGTTCAAAAATACACAGCCAACCACCGCAAAGCTCCATTACAATTTCAGTATTTTCCCATACACGATTACACCAAAATTTAGCGAGCTGGGTAGATGGAACCAGTGGTTCACTTTGACGCTCAACCCTTCCTGTGAAATAAATGTTTAAATTAAGTCATCCATTCACATTGCTATCTTCCAAATGCTTGGAAAGTCCAAAAATAGGTGATTGCAGTCGCAAGGCCAAAGTTTGTAATATTGAAGTTTCATACATTAATGTATCATGCTTTTAGGACAATAATATATATAATTTTGATTTTCGACGTTTCAGATCAGCGTCCGTGATCTATCATCATGAGAAAGAAAAAAATATGGAATGGGAAAACCCAACATTACTTGAACAACTTTTAAGCAGTGTTGGGTCTTGTTGTTCAAGTGGTGTTAGGTATTGTTGTTCCATATATTTCTTTCTTTCCCCTGATGATGGATCAACAACTTTTAAGTAGTGTTGGGTTTTGTTGTTCCATATATTTCTTTCTTTCTCCTAATGATGAATTTTAAGTAGTGTTCAGTGTTATTATTCCATATATTACTTTCTTTCCCTTGATGATGGATCACAGTTGCTGATCTGAAACGTCGAGAATCAAAATTGTATACATAATTGTCCCAGAAGCATAATACATTAATGTATGGACTATGAAAATAAAATCTTTGATTTCAAATATTGTTTTTCTCTAATCCACTAGTGGATACAACCCACTTCCAACTCATTTTGAGTAAACAAAGAAAGAATACTTCATTTAATCTAATATAGTTCTCCTTCTTGGAAACACAAGTAGGTTAATTTAATATAATCTTTGTTGGAAATACAAGTAAATTATATAACCACTACTTCCTCCTTTTTGATTTAAAGCACATCAAAATCATATCAATTAAAAGTTGGATATCATTCAACAATTCAAACTTTATAAACTTATATTTCAATTTTATTTGCTCAACAACCAACCTTTAATGCTCTAATCTCATCCTTACCTACATAACAATACCAAAAAAAATGTCAAGTTTGAAATCCCTCCAATTCAAAAATACAAATTAAAAAATTCCAAAGTCTAAGTACCTCAAAATAATAAATTCAACAAATGGCCACAAGATCCTCCTAAAGTTTCTTTAACTCACCTCTTATTTGTTGATGATGTTCTCCTTTTTTGTGATGGCTCTCTTAGGTGTGCATTAAAGATTAAAGATATATTGGAGACTTATTGTATCACCACGAGGATGGAGATCAATATGCATAAGTCTACTTTGACTTGTTATGCCCTTTCTGAGGATGAAGAGAGACATATTTAACATATTCTTCCTTTCTCCAAGACTAATTTTCACTATGGCATCAAATATTTGCATTTTGTTCATAAGCCTAATGCTTATGGGAAATAGGATTGGGAATGGATAGTGGCCAAGATTGATAAGAGTATCAACTTGTGGTGTAATAGGTGGCTCTCTTTAGGTTGAAGATTGACTCTTATGAAGTTTGTTTTAGAAGCCATCCTTGTCTACTAGCATGGGTTTGATCATATTCTGACTGGGGCTTGGAAAATATTAGGAAGAGATGTTTTAAATTTATTTAGACCGACAAAAAAGATAAAACGGGTACTGTTTTAACTAAATGGGCTAGTATTGCCAAGCCAAAGGTGGATGGAGGGTGGGCGTTGAAAAATATTCGTCATTTTGGCAAAGCATTTGTGGCTAAAAGTTTTTGGAGATTTATTTCCTAGGACAGTCTGTGGAAAAAGGTCATTGTGGAAAAATGTATGGAACCTCTCTCCTTAGTGGAATGGATAAGGAACCCTACTAAATTTATCTCTAATGTTTCTAACACATGGAAGGCTTTAGTTCTAACTCACCCATTGGTTGGTAATTGGCTCACTTACAAAATTGGTAAAGGTGGGAAAGTTAGGATTGGAGTTGACCCTTGGGTGGGGAGTGGTAATGCACACAAGTTTCTGATTATCATTATTTCATAGCTTCATGATACTGGTTATGGTATTTTAGCTCATGTTGTTGAGCCTACAACTACCTCATTGTGGCAATAGGGGTGGTTAAAGGCACATCATTTGGGTCTTATGGGAAGAGATGGTGTTTATTGGAATGAATATGTTGGTACTTTGGTTTGCAATCATGTTTGTGTCAAGATCTCGTATGCAACAATATGGAAAATACTGACTATATTAATATGCATTCCTTTTGTGGAAGGAACAACTCCGAATCACGAGCCACTTCAAGAGAGCTGCCTCCTTTGAGTCAGGCTCACTTACAATAACTCTTTGATGATCTACAACATCACATATCCCTTTATTTATACTATTTCTTACCTACCCATCTCCTTAGTCTAATGCATGTGAGATTATTCGTCTAATGCATTACTATTACATGCTACGATTTCTACTAGTTATTCCCCTATCTAGGTACATTACATTCCATCCCCCTTAAATATGTTTCATCCTGAAAACATGATAAGAATTAGGAGAAAGAACAAATGAAAGCCAGACCAAAAATCAGTTGAAGACCAGATGGAAGCTCTACCATACATACGTTTCTACTTCCCCTTCTTCTGTTTGTGTTGTGATAGGAGCATGTACAATAATAAGGCAAACATAAGCACTGAAATAGGAGGTGGATAAAGATGAATGAGTGGAATAACTGCAACTGGAATATGGCAGTGAGAGTTGACCAATGAATGTTGAAGCTTAGCAATGATCACCTCAAATCTTGAACAAGGGTGCATAAAATAGTTATCCTTGTGAACCAACTGAGGGTACATGTCATCCCCCTTAGCATTGTTTCCCGAGGGAGGTGGAGCCTCGATTCATTGCTTGGGATCTGTTAGTGTTAGATTGGGCTCATTTGGGGTCTGTTAAAGTATGGTGGGTCCCTGAATGAACTCGTTGGAGGAGTGCTCAGGCACTTCTAGTGCTTGCTCTGGTGCTTTTGCGGTCTAGAGACGTTACCAGTTGATGCAATCTTCAGTGAGCTTGGCTAAGCCCACCGCTCCCATCATTATCCGAGGTAACCATATTTGGACCTCCATTCGAATATCCTCTTGAAGTTCATTGATGAAACAACGAACGAAAAATGTAGTAGAGGTGTTGTTGGTTAATGTCTCGAACTCAATATGATATTCTTGAATAGTATCAATTTGTCGACGCTGAGTCAATGCATCGGTGAGATTATTTCCAGAGAGAATGGGAAACCCTATGAGAACTAGAGGATTGGACATCGATTGCAATCGAAAATGTGTCCTTTACAATACAATCAATATTTTTATTACAAGATGACTAGACGACCAATATCTTACTCATAGGACAATACGACCACTATTTTTATTTTTTTGACATTGACACAACATAAGACAAAATGAAAAGACATATAAAAATTAAATATGATGACTCATATAATATCTCGAAGACACTACGAGAGATATATTTGGACTTGTAGCAATCCTAAAACCATTAATACCCAAAACATTGCTTATTATTAAGACGATGCTAGTAAACAACATGAACTATTAAAAAAAATGACAAAAAAAATGACACCTATGACTATAAAATTAATACTATAGTGAATATTCCCCTCTAGGTACATTACAATTTGGATCAAAATTGGGGTTGAAGACGAACTTATTTGGATTAAAAATCCTTATAAGGGGGAATACACTACAAAAATTGGCTACAAAGCATTGACTTCTTTAGGTGATCTTGTGAATCAACTTTGGTGGTGGAAACCTATTTAGAAGTTAAAAACTCCTTTAAAAACTAGAACCTTCATGTGGTTGGCTCATAATAACAAAATCCTAACTTGGAATACTATGACGAGAAGAGGTCAATAGGGATTGGGTAGATGTACTATGTGTAACGCTGACTTTGAAACCATTAATCATTTATTTATTGAGTGTCCCTAAACTTATGATGTTTGGGAGGACCTAAGGGTTATGACTAGGAGTCTTAGTGCTTGGCATGGGGATTCCCTTGAAACTTGTATGCAAAATTGGTTTACTAATTTGAATTTATAGCTCTTTAGAGCTTTACCCTTTGTTACAGCATGGAGGATATGGCTAGTTAGGAATGTTGATATCTTCAAAAACATTTTCATTCCTCCTTTTTTGACTGATATGCAGATTCAAAATGTTTTTGAAGGCCTAAAGAAAGTTAAGGAAAACAAGGTTCTAAGACAGATATATCCAGTGGTGATTGATTGTGCCATGCCTTGGGGATATTTTGATGGGGCCAGTCAAGATATTCCAGTCTATTATGGTGACGGTGATGTGCTATACATCAACAACCATCATTTTTTTAGTTCAAAGTGAGTCCATGGATGGGCACTAATAATTTTGTTGAATTAATGGCTCTCAAGTTACTCCTAATGATTGTTTGAGACTGTAATACCTCAAGGATCAAGTGATGGGTGACTCACGAGCTGTTATAAATTGGATGCTGAAGGTTAATAGAATGGAGATCCTTCTCTTGACTCCAATTTTTTATCAGATTAACCATATGGTTGAGGTCTTTGCCATTGTTTCATACAAACATGTGTACCACGAACTCAACACAATCGCTGACTTGATATCCAAAAAAGGTCTTCTTTTGGATCTTGGACAATGGGTTAAGGAGGAGACTAAAGGGGGCATTCCTAAGCCTCCTATCTATGGAAACTTTTATTATTTATAGTTGTTTCTTCTTGATGTGTGGAAATGTTGTCCTTAATTTGGATAAGGAGGTGTTGAAGTGTGATGCTTTGGTTTTCTGATCAATTACTCTGTGTTGGGGCAGTCCTATTTTTTGGTCGCGCAAGGTTTTATCCTCTCATCTTCTATCTGTTGTTATCTTATCTATTACTTGCTAGTGATAAGAATGGTCGGGCCTGTTCTTTCTTCATGACATGGTTGTCATTGTGTCACGCTTTGAGGATTAGGATTCTCACCTTTTGAATTGTCGTTGATTTTTATGTGGTGGTTGGTGTATTCTTCTTGTTCGCTTTTTGCGTTGTCATAACATCAGATCCTTTCACAAAGCATTTCTGCATGGTTGGTCGGGACAAGCATGTATTGAATGAAAGGAATGTGGAAATCAAGCGAACCACTCCATGAGGGAACGTAGTTTGTTCTAAGACCCAAATAATATATGTGGGTGGCATACCGACATCAATTGGTGATGAAGAATTGAAGGAATACTTTGCCATGTTTGGCAAGAATGTAGAACATCCGATTATGAAGGATCGAAGCAACGGTCACTCTAGGGGCTTCGGTTTTGTAATCTTTGAAAGTGAGCTGACTATTGAAGAGAACATTCGAATTAGGAGGATAGCAGGTGACCATGCTTATTATAGAGGGCTTGAAGGGTCAGGTTATGGTAGAAATCTCCACCGGCCAGAGGGAATTTATAGTGGGTATAGAATCAATGAGCATGATAGATATGGAGGTGATTATGGCAAGAGCAGAAGAAAACTAGATAGGATGGAGGCTGTTTATGGTGGGTATAGTCTGAGTTATGGAGATTATGGTGGTATCAGTTTAGGAAACTATAAAAAAAACAATATTCGCAGCTATGGAGGTCAATTTGGCTCCTATAATGGCGATGGAAGTTGGATGATGGGTTGAACTGGATATGATTATGTTGGTAATTGTTATGGTTTTTGATTTTTTTATTGTTTTTATTTGTGGGGGGGGGGGGGCTTTGGATGGTTGTTTGGGCTTGTAGGAGTTTATGGTTTCTGTTTTGTTGTTGTCAATGCTTTTTGCATCTTTATAATGTGGTTTTTTCCACATGAATAAAGTTATGATTTTTTATTTGGAAAAAAAAATCCCCTCAAATTCAATTTCAGCACTTGATTAAAATACTACGAGCCTTTATTCATGTCTTTCATTTCTAATTAGTTAATTTTTCATTCTCCTTCATATACATACATATATCATTTTCTAGGTTAATTGGTACACTTCTTATGTTTTACATTGTCCAAATGTTATTTTCTCAAGCTATATCAACTTCCAGCCCTTTCAAATGTTAAGATACTTTCATACACTTTCATGCCATTTTTCATTTTTTTCATTTCTTAATGTTTATCAACTAAACATTCCCAACTATGTATTGGAATTATATATTCACTTTTAAAATAAAATTTTGTCTCATGTGTGTATGTTTTATTTGATTGATTCTCTTAAATGTGTAGCACTGAACAATTTTTATGTATGTGCACATAAATATAAATATAGAATAATTGCCTGATTAATTACATGATTGTCAATGCTTCACAATTATATTTTTTGATGTTATTAATGTGAGTCTACTAACGATATAATTATGTTTTAAGAAATCCTCATGTATTCATTTTGTTGTCAAGTACAAAGACCTTAAATTTATTCCTCCAAAACTTTTAAGATTGTATTTTGTTTGACACAAGTTATTACTAGACATTGAACAGTTTGTTACATTGCCTTTGCACCAACATGCAACCCGTGATCTTTCCAACTCACATTTTTAGTTTGGTTATATATTTTATGTCTACCACCATATATTTATAAAATAATAATGAGTGTAAACAAAACCGTAGTTTGGAAGGGATACCAATAGTTGTCAAGTAAAAGAGTTGGTTTGTTACATGCTTCGACTTGGTATTTTGATGTTTTGTGATGTTTTTGTGGGTTATGTAAAATCAAAATTTTGAAACTTTAATCATGTCATTTTCAAAAATTGTAGAGGCCAAAGTTTATAATATTAAAGGTTCATCTTTTGTTTTTACATAACCTACAAAGCATAGAATGCCTTTGATAACAAGAGAGACTCATATTAGTTATTATGAATTACTAAAATGAGGATGAATTACAAGAGATATGGTAGATGCCAATAAGGTGACCATATGCCAAAAATTTATATGTTTTTTTTAGCTATTATGTTTTTATTTGAAGAAGAAGAATATTGAATTGTATTCATTTCATTCCTGTTTAACCTTAAATTTTAATTGGTGGGGATAGGGTTAAGAATATGGAAGTAACTTAAACACAAGGGTGATAAAATAATATATAGTAGGATAATTAATTGTTGTAGATACTAAATTTGAATTATATAGCACCAAGTCATGTACACTTGAAAAATACATATCATGGATGTACCTTCAACTTTTAAACCTTTTTATTATAAAAAATCTCACATTTTTTGTGTATCTATGCTTATTACTTATCTCTTAGTTCGACTAGTGTTATTTTTATGACTCATACCTTCTATCATACTCAAAATGATATAAACCTATTTATCTTATATCTTTACAAGTTTTGGACTTTTACATATTTCATAGCTTCCCAGATGCTTGCATCCTAGTCAAACACCTACACGGATGTAAGTGTCTTATTTCAATGCAAGTGTCCATTGCCCTAAACTCATCAATTTGAAAATGAAATGTATCCTTATGGTTGTCCTAAGTTATTCAATATGAGATATTCTAAAAAGTGATTGGTATATATGCATGATCAATCCTCATTCATTTTTTACCTAACACAGACCTTGTTGGTGCATTTATTTGCTTTATTGCATTTACTTATATTTACTATTTAGATTGGTGTACTAATTATTTATTGTAGTTAGTTTATTATGTTTATTAATAATTTGCACCAGATAGGATAAACTTTCTTAGCTAGTAGTTAACTTGTACACCTATCTTGTTACAGTGGAGTTCCACTCCACTATTCAGGGTAAGATCAGATAAGATTGCTTAACTAGTAGTCAACTTGTGTTGATCATTTACATAAGTTGGACACCTATTTTGTTAGTGTGGAGTTGCAATCCACTATTCTTATAGTCAAATATCAATTGAACTACACGTGTTATATGAGTTCCCTGATCTTTATCATGCAAACCTTGCTTTATAAAAGTAATGACTATTTGTGTATTCTATATCAGATTAATATTGAATTATCAGAGTAATTTATCATATTTAAGTTATTTATTCATTTCTTTTATTGTCTAGGATATACATTTATTATTTATTACTATTACTGTTTTATCTTTTATTTATGTTTTCTATTAGATTCATTAGATTTTGTAGCTGATTCTAATATGGTACCAGAGCTATCTTAAATATGTAGATTGTTAAATATTAAAAAAAAAATACAGATATAAGATCAATTTTTTGATATTATATACAGGCATAAATTAGACCTTTGTGGAGAATTTTTTAGCTCATTATTGAGTTTAGAGTGCCTGAGATAGTTAAAATCATCTACAATTTTGTCCAAATTGGACACAGGAGGAAAAATTGGCAAGTGTTTGATCCAAAAGCACCACACCCAAATCCAGCAGGTACCTAAAAATTGAAGTGTTTCTGAATAAAATGGACCTCATGATTGCATTTGGAAGGCGTCAAAACCTATAGATCTATATAAAATTTGTCCAATTTGAACACAATTATCCAGAAAGCAAAAAAAAATTTGCTCCCAAGTACGGTCGTACGGACCATGCAGGGATTTTTATTTATTTTTTAGCAAGCCTCATAGATCAGTGGGTAGATTTGATAAGAAAACTTCAGGAGCCCACCATTTAAACACCGAAAGGTATTTTTGAGCGATTTTTTTTTGAAATAGCTTAAAATTTCATGCTCTTCATTGCTATACTTTCATTTTTTTTAATTTGTTTATATTTTTTTATAATTCAAATTTTTCTATAGTAGCTCTTACTTGTCCTCATTTTTGAAACTTCGGAGGTTCATAACTTTCACATACGACCTCATATTAAGGTCTCTTTTTAAAAAAATAATATTTTTTCGAGCAAAACACATTGGTATAATTTTTTTTTAATAAAGTGCATATTTTTTATATTTTTAGATTAGAGGGATTAATTGAGCTTTTTGTAAACTAGAAAAATTATAATCTAGTCTTATAATTGCACTCAATTATAGAGTGCCATAAATACTTGCTGGTTGGGATAAAACTAAGTAATTCAAGAAAGTTTTATGGTGTGTTCTGTATTTTGATTTCTGCTTTGTGATAGTTTATTTCTAGTTACATCATGGAGAATCCTAAGTTCTAACTATTAACAACATACAACTATAACAAAGGGGAGCGTGGACGCGGATGCGGCCTTAAAATCCTAACCTCTATGGCTGCTTCCTCGCTCGATGGAGACCAGATCTCGACCCGAGGACAGTGGGATCTATGGTGCTGGGGAGCGGCACTGAAAGCTCAATCTTTTTTACGTGAAACTGTATTTTTACCTCAGAATTTCATTTGGTGGCCGCCGTGCTAACCATTACCCTGTTTTGAGCGGATAGATGATTTTTTTTGGAGATATTTGGAATGCCATGGTGGCGATTCCTCTGAGTAAGGGGATGATCTTTGCAGACACTAGGGTGGATGGGTTGGGCAGTGGTGGCGACGGGTTCGGGGGTGGTTTCTTTGTTGGTGGTGCTGTCTGCTTTGGGCAGTGAGTTGGTACGCGACGCTTAATGTAGAGATCTGTCATTTTGCATGTTTTTTATTTTGCTTCAGTCTGCCATATTGAGGATGGAACCTGGGTTGGATCTCTAGCCCGAGTTGGACGGCCTTCCTGATTTGGTATGCGAAGAAAATAGTGTTTTCATGGGGGAAACTCTGTTTCCTCAGTGGTTGGTGTTTGAGCCACGGTGCCCTACTTAGGGAAAAATGGAGAAACCCTAAGCCATGAAGGAGCCCTGCTCATTAAAAATGATGGGTATGGTGGTTCTGTCTTCGCCATTTTGGCACTAGTTTTCAGGTTGTTTGCCTGGTTTTGTTTAGGTTTCAGGGCCTTGTAAAACATGGGGAGCTTTAACTGGTTTATTTTGTTGGTTTCAGGTCCATGTAAAACCTAGTTTAGTCACTATTTTTCAGTGGGTTTGCCTATTCTGGCAGTATGTAATGCTTATCTTTCTTGATCTGTACAGGGTTTCGGGGCCCCTTCAAAACCTGTTTTTACCTTAATCTAAAACATACAACTATAACACATGGAAATAAAATGTTTGAAATGTATTAATGATGTTAGGATATACACCTTACATAACAACTTTTTTTACTCCACCTACTGATGCAAAAGAGTTACAACACTTTCTCTTTGAAACTACTAAGGTAATTGGATGCATTCAATCTTTCATGTCTTTAGATTTGAATTTTAATCTTGATAAATATACGACTCCAAAAGAGGTTTGAGATAAATTAGAATCATTATTTGGTAAAATAGATGAGGTTCGTGGTTACCAAATTGATAATAAACTCATTAGTTTAGATCCTAAAAATTATGCTACAATACAAGACTACATCACTAAAGTCGTAGATCTTAGAACACAACTTTCTGAATGTAAAATTGATAAAAAAAATATTCAATTGATTTTCAATGCCTTACACAAATTAGGTCCTAAATATTCATCCTTTGTCTCTAGATTATGGACTCATAGGCTCACATTGGGCACATCTTATCAAATGCCCACCTTTGAGGTATTATCTGAGATTCTCATGGTTGAAGAAAAAAGGTTAATAGATATGGATCTAATCAAGTCATCCAAATCTCAAGCTCTAGTTACAAGTCAACCTCAACATAAGTAAGTTTCAACATCATCATCAAATATAGGTTTCAATAAAAAGAAGCAAAATAATCAAGATAAGTCATACAAAGATAAGAATAAAGGGCAACAATCTTCCTCACAAAGAGATTATAAATCCACTAATAAGAAAAAGGATTCACAAAAAAGGACTGACACTTGTTGCCCTTATTGTAAAAAGGGATTTTACAATGAATAAGACTATTAGAAGAAAGAGATTGATGACCTTAAGGGTATTCTCAAGAATAATTATATCAATCAATCATCTTCAAAGGATTCTTCTACTCCTTCAAATTCAGGGAAAGAGAAAGAGACAACACTAATTGCACTGGTAAATTCTCCCAAGCCACGGATAATTGATTCAAGTGCTTCGCACCATATGGGTTTTGATCAAGATTAATTTTTTAGATTAGAATCAAGTTCCTTACCTCATATTCTCATAGGTGATTATTCTAAGGTAGATGTCATAGGAAAAGGCATAGTTGATGTTGATAATGGTGTATTTGAGGATGTCCTCTATGTGCTAGCATTATCAACCAACCTTCTCTTTGGCTACCAAATCACTCACTTTGATACTGGTAAAAAAATTGAGTTCACACCCAATTTTATATCAATCAAAAAATTGGAGGATAATATCTTAGTTGTAGTGGAAAAAGTTGACAATTAAACTCAATTTATTCATTCTCCTATTTTATGCCTCAATCTTCCTCTACATCTTTGCTCTCACACACTGATTCGGTGATCAAGCTATGACATGAGTAGTTTGATCATCTGAACTACCACTATTTACAATAGCTTAGTTAGGAGAAGATGGTTATATGACTTCCACATATTTAGTTTTTAGGAGGTGTATGTCATGGTTGTGCCTTAGGCAAATAGCTAGAGGATAAGTTTGATAAAGGAAAGGCTTGGAGGGATACACAAGTCCTCAAACTTGTTCATAGTGATTTAGTAGGTCCATTACCTACTTTGTCTTTTAGTAAAACTTGTTGTGTTCTCACATTTGTTGATGACTATTCTAGATATACTTGGGTTTATTTTTTAAAACTCAAGAGTGAAGTATTTGATAGATTTCTAGAGTTTAAATCTATAGCAGAGAAATAATCTAAAAAGTATGTCAAGATCCTCTGCATAGATAATGGGAGGGAATATGTGAAAAACAAGTTTGAATAATTCTATACTCTTGAAGGAATTGATCTCCAGCATTCAATTGCATACACACCTTAATAGAATGGTGTAACAGAGAGGAAGAACAAATTATTAAAAGAGATGACAAGTTGTATGATTCAAGCAAAATCATTAGTACCTAAGTACTGGACAAAAATGATTAATTATGTTGTATATATACAAAATAGAGTTTCTCACAAAACTTTAAAGGGGATAACACCTCTTGAAGCTTGGTTCAATAGGAAGCCAAATGTGCATCATTTTAGAGTCTTTGGCAATCTAGCATGGGCTCACATACCTTTTGATAAGCACTGCGCTTTAGAAGAACAATGCCAGAATTATATATTTATGAGATATCCTGATAGTGTTAAGGAATATCAACTCATTGATTTAGATTCACATAAGTTTATTATAGCGAGAAGTGTTTAATTTGAAGAAAGTCCTTCAGACTTAAATTCTAACATTTCTCATTCTTCTTCCTTAGAAAAATTAGATAGCAGTGATGATGATACTCCTGCTTCTACTCATAGGGATGATGAGGTAATACCTCCACAATAGGGTTTAGTAGGTCATGTGCCTCATCCTCCAAATCCTTGCCTATTTATGCCTTTATGGGCTAGATAGACTTTGGTAGATGCATACCCTCTTGTTAGGGATTCATTAGATAGAAGGAGAGCATGGTCACAACATAATCTTCCACATTCCTTCATTGCCACAACTTTCGATCCATAGTCTTTTCAAGAAATTACAGGGACAGTTGAGTGAGATTTAGAAATAGAAGAAGAGTATGACTCATTGATTAGGAACAACACTTGGGATCTTATTCCTCTTCCTAAGGGAAGAAAATTAGTATGATATAGGTGGATATATCAGACTAAGTCCATAGAAGATGGAAATATTGATAAGTATAAAGCACACTTAGTGGCCAAAGGTTCTTCCCAAGTGGAAGCCATTGACTATACAAAAATATTTATGCCTATTGCTAAGATGAATTCCATTTGCTTGATATTAGCTATTGGTGTAGCTCATGTGCATTTCTTCATAGGGATCTTCATGAAGAGATATATATGGAGCAACCATAAGGGTTCGTTCAAGATTCTTCGTTGGTGTGCTACTTGCAAAAGTCTCTCTATGGTCTAAAACAAGCCCCTAGGACTTAGTATTCCAAGATGGACAAAAAAAAAATTAATTGGGTTCTCAAGATATCACTCAGATCCAAATGTCAATATTCTATGGTAGGAGGATTCACTATTGTACTTGGTGCTCTATGTTGATGATCTCATTATTACAAGGAACACAACATCCATCATCAGTAGTGCTAAGACTTCACTTCATGAGAGGTTTTTTATGATAGACATGGGCCTATTGCACTATTTTATTGAGATTTAGATAACATAGTATTCTTCCAAGATTACACTTTCACAGCCCAAGTATTGCATGAACTTGTTAGCTCAATTTCACATGACTAATTGTAGGCCTACACTGACTCCTTTCTTATCTGGAGTTAGACTTGAGGTTCATTTTTTCACTCCCTTGGTTGATGTCATATTGTATCACCAGCTTGTAGGTAGCCTCATCTATTTGAATCATACACAACCCTGTTAGATTGTGGAGCTAAAAGCTTCAACCCTTTGCAAACATGTGGAACAAGAAGGTTGCTGAGATCCAGGAGCACCGGCGTCGGCAGTAGGACCGGCGTTGGTCGTGACCAGTGCAGAAGGCCACCGGTGATGACAGGATGTTGGTCGACGTCGGTAGAACCAGACAAGCAGGGACCGGCGTCGGTTGCCTGTGTGTTCCAGAACTGTTCGTTGCACGGACAGTTAGTTAAGTGAACGAAGAGTTTGCATGTAAAGGCCAGCTAGAGTCTTTGGCTGCGAGGATAATTGTCTAAATTAAGAGTCTAAGTTATTGTTTAAGTCTGGGATCTATTTATAGACCCATTGTCATGTATTGTATAAGCATGAGATAGAAAGGAAGAGTTCCTTCTAGTTGTAAGATCATTGAGTTGCAGGTTGTTGCAAGCTCATAGGAGATCTACATGTGAGTATGGTCTGTTGAATTGTAGGTTGCAGGTTCATGGGAGATCAACTTGAAGTGCTATAGAGTGCTTGGTGTACCGGTAGGGTTATTACTGACTGGTTGGTGAGGTGAACACCAATTCTGTGTGTGAGTTGGTTGTTGGGACCATTTTTTGTGTAGGAGAGTGTTGTGTAGAAGAATTACTGTACACTTGAGGTGTGGGAAACCTCTGTAAGGTGGAAGAGTGTGGCGGCTCTTTGTAGTATTCTTTTCTGTAAAGTGTTGATACAAGATAGTGTATTGTCTCTCATATTCTGTGCTATTGGTGAATTCTAGTTACTTGTGTTTTTAGTTATTTCCGCATATTTAATTGCTTATATTTGGTAATCATACTGTGCTCTTTCTGAGGAGCAAGATCCTAACAAGTGGAATAAGAACAGGTGTGTTTGTTCTTGGATTTCCACCCCTACAACTGGTATCAGAGCTTTTGGTTGGGATACTAACAGATTGGTTTAGATCTGGGTAGTGTGTTTTGATTACAGGTTACTCACAGGGTTTATGTTTGAGTGGGAGTTGAGCAATGGCAGAAGACAGTCAACTACGAATGGAAAAGTTTAATGGCAAGAACTACCAATTGTGGAGGATGCAGATTGAGGATTATCTATATCAGAAAGATTTGTACTTACCATTGGGTGGGGTTAATTGCAAACCCTCGAATATGAAGGATGAAGAATGGGAGGTTCTTGATCGGAAGGCTCTGGGATCTATTAGATTGAGTCTTGCATCATCTGTGATTTCCAGCTTATCAAAGTGTAAGACAACGGTGGAGTTGATGGAATCTTTGGCAAATTTGTATGAAAAACCCTCAGCTTCTAATAAGGTATTTCTTATGAAGTGTTTATTTAATTTGCAAATGTTGGAAGGTGGATCTGTTCATAGCCATCTTAGTGATTTCCATGGTTTGGTAAACCAGTTAAGTTCAGTCAATATTGTATTTGATGATGAAATTAGAGCTCTCTTAATCTTTTGTTCATTACCTGAAAGTTGGGAAGGTTTGGTAATGGTAGTTTCTAATACTGTGTCTCCTTCAAAAGTCTTAAAAGTGGATGATGTTGTGAGTGTGATCTTGAATGAAGAGATACGCAGGAAAAGCACAGGTGAATCATCAGGAGATGCTTTGAGTGTTGAAGGTAGAGGAAGGCCAAGAGAGAAGATAGAGCGTGGGAGATCAAGGTCGAAGATAGGCAGAAGATCCAAGTCCAGGTATGGCAGAATAACCTACTGGAAATGTGGAAAGCAAGGGCACTTAAAGAGAGATTGCAGATCAGGTGAAGATTAGCATGAAGGACATGGAGAAGAAGCAGATGTTGCGGATTACATTACACAGGATGCTCTGGTATGTTCTTTGAATAAAGTAGAATCTTGGGTTTTAGATTCTGGTGCCTCTTTTCATGCATCCCCACATAGGGAATTTTTTCATGAGTATGTCCAGGGAGACTTTGGAGAAATTTGTGTAGGGGATGGTAAGCCTTGTCAGATTGTTGGCAAAGGAAAAGTGAAGCTGAAATTGCAGACAGGTGACACATGGGTGTTAAAGGAGGTCATGCATGTCCCAGTTCTGAAGCAAAATTTGATTTCTGTTAGAAGTTTGGGTGATGAGGGTTGCACAGTAACTCTCACAGCAAACTCTTGGAAGGTTACCAAGGGTACACTTGTTGTAGCTAGAGGTAAGAAAGTAGGTACGCTTTATCTATCTACTTGTATTACTGATTCTCTTTCTGGGTTATCTACTTCACCTGTAGATTCGGAGATGTGGCTTGACAGGCTTGGTCACAGAGATAAGAAGGAGATGCTTGTTCTTGAGTCAAAGAGTATGCTTTCGGATTTGGAAGGCATGGATTGTGGTTTCTGTATGCAGAAGAAGAAGGTGATGTTTCTTGAGGAATCTGATGTTAGTGACAAGAACAGGAAAGCCTTGGTTTTCAAGGAGAAGGTGACAGACAGAGTTCAGCACAAGGTGCAAAGGAATTTTGAGCAGAGCAAGGGTGATTTGGACAAGGGTTTGATCCAAAAGGAGCTCACGGGAAAAAGTCAGGTCTCACTAGAAAAACACAGAGACCGACGTCGGCAGGAAAACCAGCGTCGGTGTCCAGACAGGGACCGACGTCAGCTATGTGCAGCCTGACATCGGTGACTCGGGGCAGATAACGACCAGCGTCAACCAGGAGAAACTGACGTCGGCAAGGTGGCAGTCGCAGGGAACTGACATCAGTCAGATGCAGACTGAGATGTGATCGGCATCGGTCACTGAGACAAATTTTGGGTGGACAGCCAGCTGTCATGGAGTCTCAAGCGCCCATATGGAGGACTGAAGGTGTAAGTAAGTTCTTAAATTCGTCATTTCCCTTCTTTACACTACTTGTTGCTCACTTATGGCATAGGACCAGGAAGTTATTGAAGAAGCAGAACAAGTAGATCCAGGAAATAGTGGGAGCTTGGCATGGATGAGGATGTGATTCCTTGGAGGAGAACCAAACAGGTGTTTTGAGTAGAGTTGCTAGCTGGAAGTAAGCACTGAGAGACGAATGGATGTTCAGGATGAAGAAGAGCGGAAATGGATACGTGAGATGGAAGATCAGGGTATATGGTCTTGTATTAGCTGCAGGATAATGGAGGTTTGATCATTGTGTTTCTCTTTACCAGGTTGGATAATATTAGCTACATTATCCTATTTCTGTATGATGTGCTTGTTGCAGGGTTACATATACAGGTATTGCTGAACTAAAGGTAAAGCTAGTTCAGGGGTGTGTCATGGAGAATCTGGGAGCAGCAAGATTCTTTGGCATGAGTGTGTTCTAGAGACATGGAGGTCTTGTTGACTTTTTTTTAGGATGATTGTGTGAGACCGGTTAGCACGCCGATGGTTGGACAGTTCACAGAACAGGTGTCTTGATTCACATAATGAGGTTAAGTGCATGGTATGTACTAAACCTGAGTTTTCCCAAGCAGTGGGAGTTGTCACAAGTTTGGAGTCAATTCAGGAAAGTAATACTGAAGGGCAGTTCAGTGGGACCAGCAGCAGGTGCACATGCTATGCAGGGTCAAGTTCTTATCTACATGGTTGTAGATGCAGATGTGGTAGGTAATTTGGATGACAGGTTTTGCACTACAAGATTTGTGGTGGTTGGTCTTCAAAAGTGATCTTGAGGAGGGATACAAAGCCAAGGGAACAAATTAGATGGAGTACAGGTACAGGTACAGGTTGCAGCTGTTTATCTCCAAGTGGGAGATTGTTAAGTTATGGAGCTAAAAGCTTCAACCCTTTGCAAACAGGTGGAACAAGAAGGTTGCTGAGATCCAGGAGCACTGGCATCGGCAGTAGGACCGACATCGGTCGTGACCAGTGCAGAAGGCCACCGGCGACGACAGGATGTCAGCCGACATCGGCAGAACCAGACAAGCAGGGACCGACGTCGGTCACCTGTGTGTTCTAGAACTGTTCATTACACGGATAGTTAGTTAAGTGAACGAAGAGTTTGCATGTAAAGGCCAGTTAGAGTCTTTGGCTGCGAGGATAATTGTCTAAATTAAGAGTCTAAGTTATTGTTTAAGTCTGAGATCTATTTATAGACCCATTGGCATGTATTGTATAAGCATGAGATAGAAAGGAAGAGTTCCTTCTAGTTGTAAGATCATTGAGTTGCAGGTTGTTGCAAGCTCATAGGAGATCTACATGTGAGTATGGTCTGTTGAATTGCAGGTTGCAGTTTCATGGGAGATCAACTTGAAGTGCTATAGAGTGCTTGGTGTAACGGTAGGGTTATTACTGACTAGTTGGTGAGGTGAACACCAATTCTGTGTGTGAGTTGGTTGTTGGGACCGTTTTTTGTGTAGGAGAGTGTTTTGTAGAAGAATTACTGTACACTTGAGGTGTGGGAAACCTCTGTAAGGTGGAAGAGTGTGGCAGCTCTTTGTAGTATTCTTTTCTGTAAAGTGTTAATACAAGATAGTGTATTGTCTCTCATATTTTGTGCTATTGGTGAATTCTAGTTACTTGTGTTTCTGGTTATTTCCGCATATTTAATTGCTTATATTTGGTAATCATACTGTGCTCTTTCTGAGGAGCAAGATCCTAACAAGTGGAATAAGAACAGGTGTGTTTGTTCTTGGATTTCCACCCCTACAAGCCCAACATTTCATATACAATTATCATGGTTTCACGCTTTATGTAGACACCACATGAGCTTCATTGGAGAGCCACCAAGCACATTTTTAGATACATTTAGGGCACTATCAAATACGAGATTCACTATATAATAGGTACATGTTCAGACTTGGTGGGATACACATTTGAATTGGACTAATGATTATGATGATTGTAATTTCACTTTTGGTTATAACTTTCACTTCAGATTCGACCCTATTTGTTGGTAAAGACAGAAGTAAAATGCTATTGCTATTTCATCTACAGAGGTTGAGTATCATGGCATTGTTAATGCCACTATTGAGGCTATTTGACTTTAGAATATTCTCACTAAGCTTGGTGTTCCATTTTGGAAGCCATCAATCATCTACTACAACAACCAAAGCACTATCTAGATATCAAAAAATCTGATTCATCATCAGAGAACCAAACACATAAATATCCATATGCATTTTATCAAAGAGTTGATTCAAGTAGAGATCATTGATCTTCAATATTATCCTACAGAGGAGCAGATTGTAGATATTTTCACCAAACCTTTCACTAAGAGCAAGTATTTTCACTTGTGATCTCTTTTGGGGGTGCATGACATTAGTGCTTCATGGGGGTCTCCTAGACCTTCATTTTGAGGAAGAGTCTTTTTCATTCGGGTTTTCTCCTTTCCTCATCTATTTGTACAAAGTACCTAATATGGCTACATATTGTCGGGACTCTTATCTGTATATCCTTACCTAAGCTTTGCTTATGGGGGGTGTTGGTGAATTTATTTTCTTTATTGCATTTACTTATATTTATTATTTATATTGGTGCACTAATTACTTATTTTAATTAGTTTATTATGTTTATTAATAATTTACATCAAATAGGATAAGCTTGCTTAGCTAGTAGTTAACTTGTACACCTATCTTGTTACAGTGGAGTTCCACTTCACTATTCAGGGTAAGATAGGATAAGATTGATTAACTAGTAGTCAACTTGTGTTGATTATTTACACAAGTTAGACACCTATCTTGTTAGTGTGGAGTTGCACTCCACTATTTTTGTTGTAAGATATTAGTTGAACTATACGTGTTGTGTGAGTTCCCTGATCTTTATCATGCATGCCTTGCTCTATTTAATTAATGCTTATTTATGTATTCTATATCAAATTAATATTGATTTATCAAAGTAATTCATCATATTTGAGTTATTTATTCATTTATGTTATTATCTCAGATATACAATTATTGTTTATTACTATTACTATTACTATTACTATTTTATCTCTTATTTATGCTTTTTATTAGATTCATTAGATCCTGTAGCTAATTCTAACAGACCTGACAACTCACTAAGAAACTTACTAAAAGCATTCAAGTGATCAAATCTCCCTTATTTTATCTTATTTGCATATCAGTTATAGGGATAACACGTCTACATGCCTATATTACCAAAGGAGAAACACACGAGTCATATTTTCTAAGTTACAAGCTAGGTCATTGTTGTACTTGTTTTTCACATATTGCACTCTTGTGCACATATATAAGCTGACACATTAGCAAAGAACTACATCAATTTGAGGCCCTTTTTAAATTAGTGGCTATATAGGTAGCACCCAGTAACAAAGGGGTATTTAAGATTAGCTTAACAATGTGAGCTCACTAACCCATTTTTCTCAAGGTCACTATGAAGATGAAGAGTTAGGGTTTTAATAGTTGACAAAGAGTGATAACCCATGATCTAGATCTGAACACACTAGAGCAAAGTTGACACAAGACCCAAAATATCCCAATTAATTGCATCTGGATCCAACATGTATTATGTATTGAACACCTATATCCAAGTTAAATAAAAGCATCGATGCAACTGTCTAAGGTTGACATAAGTTTCTAAGGCTATAAAGGTTATATTTTTAAAACATGATGTCTAGTCTAGAATCTAGGTCTAGTTTATTTCTAGCATCTTCCACATCAGATCTGAATGCACACAACAATCTATATAAGTAATCTTATTTTCAATTCATTACTATAACAATCACTAGTTGTACTTACCATTTTCAGCATATCTTAGTATTTCAATTTAAAATATCATTTATCTAAGTTTCTAATTAATTGACTTGTTATAGAGATAGTTCATCACCCTTATGCCCTAGGCTATCTCTATCCCCTTTAACCCTAGATTATTAAATATAGACTTTAGGATTAAATATAGATTTTAGGGTTAAATAATTATAAACTTAGATAAATGAATATATTAAATTATAAAATTAAAATATGCTAAACATAAAAAGTACCAAATTTAAAGATGTTTGATTGAGTATAATACCAAATATTAATGATACTTAGTTGGGTTTACTAGCACAAGTAGATATGTGTTGGACATAGGTAGAAGTGTGCAGGATTAGGATTCTTAAATAGTCATAACATTATGAAAATATTATTTTTGTAGTCACAAAAACTACCATTGACCTTGGGACACTACCATCAATGATATTATTCATGTTGTGATGCCATTAGACTGTACGAAATATCCACTAGATGTCAATGTGACCAACTTGGCTATTATAGGTTTTTTTATCTCCTTTCCAATTATGTATTCAAACCTATAATATAGGCTATCATTCTATTCTTATTGATCAAACCCTAGTTCTTCACCCTTAGAATGATTTCTGCCAAAAATAGGTTAGTGGGATCATGGTCTCGAGTTGACCTTGAAGACCCTTCTATCAATGAGTGTTTCCTACATAGCCAATACTCTATTATATATGAACAATGGTGTGATATTATATATGTAGATACATGAAATGATCTAACTTGTAACTTGAAAAATAGCGTTCATGGGTTATTCTTGGGATGATTCAGACCTTTTGTATGGTTGATCCTATGATTGATATATAAATATGGATGAATAGGTCAAAATAAATCAATTTTTTGATTGATTGAATGAGCTTTGGTAGGTGTTTTTTTGGTATTTGATAAATGAATAATGAGAAGGCTTGGACTTGAATTTATATCAAACTTTTTAAAAATATCTCACTGTAGGGTTCAATAAGACAAATAATCCAACCCATAAGTTTTTAATATTTTGAAATTTAGATGAATTTTGAGTAATAGACACTAAATAAGGATATACACATTAGCATCGATGCTAGTGTCCCTCTATGGCCATAAGTGTCTAGATGGTTATATTATAGTTATGGATATGTAACTGATGATGAAGAATACATATCAAGTTTTGAGCTTTATGTAGTGTACATGGATCCAACTATAAGATAATCATTTATCCTCAGTGATATGATGATTATGAACCTTACAGTATTAAGAAGGTCTAGAATTGAAGGGTAGAACCTTGATTGGTATTTGTCAAATGTACAAGACTAAGATGTCATAAATATTCAGTTTTAGTATTTACAATACCATAATATTAAAATTTAAACTTAAAACTTTTACCTTTATAATATATAACTTGATATTTATAATACATGACATTTTATTATTAAAAAAATAAGAACAATAATTAATACATGTTCATTTATTGCATTCACAAAATTATTAATATGCCCCACTATTTGCTAATGAAAAATCTTGAGAAGATGAAAAGAATAATACTTCCAAAGTGGGGGATTTTTAACCATTTTGAGTAATAAGAGTAGGAGAGAATAGCCTAATCAAATAAGGAATAGACTATTCTAGAATCATGCCAATTAAATAATTCAAATTCATAATATTCAATTATAGTGCTAAATTATGAAAATATGTTAAATATAGAAAGTTCAATGCCAAATAGTAATTTTGATTTCTTAAAAATGAACAATACACAATATTTATCTTATTCATTGATGCATTGAAATATATGAGAAATGCAAATATATAAATAATAAGGATGATGCTCAGGTATGAATCATTAGATTTTGAACACTAGTAAAAAAACTTGTGTCCCAATTTTGATGTTTATTTATGCAATGAAGTACAAATATTTTTATAAAAATTTCACTTACTATCACCTTGTATGTTCTCTATCTGGATCACATGCATAGGTTCTAGATATCTATGTTTAGCTCAAAACCCTAGGTCATTCGAGTAGGGCATGTGATCTTGTAAAACAAGGGTTAGTGGGCTCAAGTGAATTTGATTTGACCTCAAAGACATCTTTTTTAGTGATCACTAATTACATAGACATATAATCCAAAGAGAGCTTCAGACTGATGTTGTTCTCCCCCTTATGTTAGCTTGTGTGTGAACAATGTTGTAATATGTTATATGCGAGTGCATGTAGTGATCTAGTTTGAAACTTGACAAATATTATTCATGGATTATTATTTGAATGTTTCAAAAATGTAATAATATTGATCTTATGATTGATATATAAATAGGGAATAATAAGGAAGTATGACTCAGTTGTGTGAATTATTTAGTGATCTTGATAGGTTCTTGTTTGGTAGTTATTAGATGGATAAATGAGTGGGATTTATTTTGTAATTTTACCACACCATTAAAAATTATCTCATAGGATGGTTAATTAAGATGAATAGGTTGACATATACATGTTGAAATATTTTTAAATTTCAGATTTTGTAAGTTACAAACACTAGCATCAGACCTAGGACACTACCATTGACTCTAGTGTCCTAGTTTGAATGGTAGTGTCCTGAAGGATAGAGAATTATTGAAGATATGTAGATGATAGTGGATGATATTAATCATATTTTAAGAATACTAAGGTTTATAGGTGATATGGGTAATAATAACATTAGGTTTATATTATAAGATAATAATTTAGGCATAATAAGATGGTGAATGCGAGCCTTGCAATAGTAGAAAGGTCCAAAACTAAAGGGTTGAGCCATGAATAATATTTGAAAAGTGTAAAAGACTATTTTATCATGTAAAATACATATTTAAAATCTACATACCCCATCACCACCCCTGACCTCCACCCCACCTTTAATTTAGTAATACATAAGGATGATATTACTATATTAAATGAAATAAATGTGTATTGATTTAACTATTTTAGGAATATTGGAGTATTATTTTTAATTTAGTTAGAGGTCTGATCTAATTAAATTAATAAATAATATTTTAATAATTAATCTATTGATTTGTATAATTTAATTCTAATTTGAACCTTTCTAAAAATAGTAGTAAATGAAGAGAAATATAACTTAGCTTAAACTAGACTAACATGACTAAGACAAAAGTTGATACTGGTTATGCAAGACTGGTACATTGTCATAAATTAGGATCTAGATTTCATTTAGTGAAAGGATAGGAGCACCAAAAATAGGACACTTCAAGGTTTGGTGCTATAGTCCAAGTCTTTCCGTTATTATCTAAACTGGTCACAAAGATCTGAGTTTTATGGGTTTTGTCCATTGTCCCTATATTAGTTTGCTTATGAATTTTTAAGTCTTGATTGTCAATGAAGCTCATTGTAGATATAATTTAATCTCCAAACCAAGATCTTCCTTATACTTGAACTTGAATGAAAACTTGGAGAAGGAGGGGGGTTAGCATGTATAAGATGTATTGAACGTGTATTTACACCCCTTGTGTGGGCACGCTACCTACATACCAATAATTTGAATAGAGATCAAGCCATATGTAGTTATCTCACTTGATGTGCTTTATGCAATAGTGTAATGAAGATACAACAATTCTAAACTAGGTGTGTTTAATGTGGCTAAGGACTAGTGTAAGGGTTTGAATGAGTTTGTGGTTGTATTGGTTGGTTGTATACAGAGGATAGGGAAAGTTGCCTTAGTGGTCTTGCTTGTATTCTTGTTTAATTTTTAAAATAATTGCCAACCCTTCTAAATGAACTTTGAATGGGCTTTTATAGAGATCTATTGGTCATGGGTTAAATGTAATCACGTTGGGCCAACACAATGAAGAATAAAAATTAGAGAAAAATGTTCACCTAGATTCAAAATGTGATTAGATAGGAGCATTAGAAAGGGGACACCCTAGGTTCCAATACTGTAGTCCAAATTGGGTGCTATTGTCTTGAGGGTACGGGACCTAAGGGGATAGATTAAATATAGAAAAAGGGTCCTGACTAAGTTGGAATGAGGTCTCGAAAGCCTATGGATGATTGGGAATTAGAGAAAATATGCTTATAAGGGTCATGAGAGTATGCAAGATGGACCTATGGATTGAGTATCATAAGCCACACTCAAGCTACCAATTTTAACATTTTATACGACTACATTTACCCCCACCTTTATTCTAGTGATACAACAAAATAAAATACTAGGATAAAAAAAATAGAAAGTGTACATGAACTTACCTACAAGGGTGAAGCCCATGAAGCTATGTGATACTGGGTGTGTGTAGATAGAGCACGTTGTGAAGTGTAGATATATAAAAAATAAAGAGTAGATAAATTCTTACTAGATACACTATATCTAAAATAAAAATGTACAAAAGCTGGGTAAGAGAGAAAGGAAGAGAATGGAATGAATACACCTCATCAGATATGTGAACCAATACAAAACTTATTGTGATACTAAGTAATTTTGGATGTGATGGATATGCTCGGTATGTGTTGTACCAAAAGTAATATCATGAACAGAGCTGAGTACTGAATTTATCAAGATTGGCTCAAGAATGCAAAGGTTGACCCTTTGGCTCTATCATCACCCACTAAGTGAGTCTATATGATCATGCAAGTGTTAATGGATATTTGGATTATATGTCCAATCCCTCTAAGTAGGTGGCTCAAGAATACAAAGGCTAGCCCATCCTTTAGCTCCATCATTGTCCCATGAAGTGAATCTATAAATTGATATCAATATGAATATGTGTCATATGAAATGGCTCTTGAATCCCATGAATGCTTTGTAATCTGATAATGTGGCATGGATAGCTAAATGTGTATTGTAAACTAAACTAGTCTTGTCTAACTCCAAAAAAAAGCTAGAGATTAGGCTTGTATAAAAGCCACTCCAAAACTGGGTCATAGGCTTATATGGAAGCCACTAAAAAATGTGGAGGTTAGGTTTGTATGAAAGCCACTCTAAAATGATGCCAACCACCTATAGATGGAATAAGGCATGCAACTTCTGAGAATTTCTAGGTAATATGTTGAATTCAAAAAAAAAAGACCAATGTACCATGCATATTAGCCCCAATCACTAGTGTTTGTAACATGGATTATGATCTAGAAGTTATGCCAACTGCACTATCTAAAACTAGAAGTGAGATCTATCATGCTGTGCATGATGTCCCCTATATCTAGATTCTCTAATAAAAATTATACTGAAACTATTGAATTTGAACTGGTATGTATCTGAAAAAACTATAGTCGAGTTGACCTTTCTACTTATTTTTGAAAAATCTAGGTTTTTTGTTGTTTTGATATGAGTGCTAAAAATAGGACACCCTAGTGTCTGGCACTATTGTCCATATCCAACATTATTATTTTTTACTAAAATGGAAGACTATTCTAGATTCATCACTATTTTTTAGTCTATTCCACCTGGTTTGACCTTTGATTGTTATTCTAAGTGTTTTTTAAAAAAAATTGACCTGTAGGAGCTCTGATCTCTATGAAAAAAACTTGTTTGTTTCCCCCTCTTTTGAGGGTAGGAAGGAAGACCCTGTAATGACTGCCCTCAAAAGAAAGAGCCCTGCAAGTGTGTTATGTTGATAAATATATGATATAACAATGATAATTGACAAGATATCTCAAGATATAGCATGGTTTGTATTGGAGATTGTTAGATCAAATAAGGGTATGCCTAGATAGATATAACAATGTAATAGCATGTGCAATGTACTAAATTATAACTGGAAATGTTAGTTGTTAGTTGGCAAGGAAAGATGGAGCATGATTTCCATCATAGAAACCAAGAAAACAAGATAGTTCATGATGTGGATCATGACATTACAAAAAGTTGAGAAGCAATCAAGAAACAAGCACACAAAGCAAGAAACAAGAAGCATACAAGAGTGGCCAAGAGGCCAAGCAAACAAGGGACATGGGCATATGTTACTCAAACTAGAAAGAAAGCATACAAGGCATGTTAAAATGCCACATACGTAGACAAATGAAATGAGCAAGGTTGACACAAGGGCCACAAGCACATAGAAGAGTAAAAGCAAAGGATATTGGTAAATGTCCTAAGGCACACATAAGAATAGAAACAAAGGACATTGGCAAATGTCTTAAGGCACATACAAGAGATAAAATAGAAAATAAGAAATGCAATCACATTTAGCTATGTAAAGTAAGAAAGGAAGCCATGTAATATACTGGAAATATAATCAAATCTAACTAATCAAAGTAAAAAATGAAAGTATGCAAGACATGGAGTATAAGACTAGGTATATGCTAAGAAATACACAAGTGTTATATACTAGTGAGTATCGATAGAGTAATCTATGTAAGCTAGTAAGTAATGTATATCAACATGATAACTATATTATGTGGTGTAGGATTGACATAACTTAGATTGTGTAGTCATGTAGAAGATTCCCCCGGTGGGTAAATATATCGATGTATGTCTCGAATGTAGAAGTAGGATGCCCCTCAATGGGTAGAGTGAAGCAATCATAAGTTTGGGTATCACTGCACACACTCAAAGAAGATCAAGTGAAGCATGGTAATGTAGATAAATCAACAAACAATAGCATAAAACAACAAATATAAGTCTAGCATGATAGTAGAAACATAAAGCATGGAGAATGCATACAATTGAAATGTTTTTTTTTGAATATTTAAATGTTTTTGTATTTTGAAATGTTATATATTTTTTGGTATTTTGATATATTTGAATGTTTTTATATTTTTGATATAAGTTATGTAAAATCAATCATAAAGAAACTATGTACAAATAAGGCTGAGGAGAGATGATACTAACTGATGAGTCTCATGGGAGACTCCCTATCATGGTGTCTTATATCAAGGAGAGGGATCGTGCGTGATTATGAAGAATGATGAAAGGGTTGAGATTGTGGATCTGAAAGCTATGTACATTGTAAATGCTCTAAAATCTCTATAGTGGAAAATAATTGTGGGGTCCCCTTGTAACTCTGAGAAGTGGATGCAACTATAGGGCTCTTAAGGACCCATATAATAGTAGGAAAATCTCTCTAAACATGTGCTTTGTGTGAGACCTCAATGATACTACCCTAGGTGTGAACACTATAGCTGAAAGCTATCTAGAATTCTGAAATTGTGGTTTCTCTAAAATAGGCCTCTGTTGAAGTGTATGAACTCTTTATACTGATGAGGAAGACCTCAACTATGTTTGGATATGAACTAGAGGTAGAACTAAAACTAGTGGAGAAATTGAAATTGATGGTTGAGCTGAAACTAGTGACTACAAAGTAGTAGATGCATCTGAAGTGGGGAGTGGTAACTCATACAAAACTCCACTAACTATAACAACCTAATTAGCATGAATTAATTTCACATATTTGTGAATTGTAGAAGGTACTACTTGAAGTTTTTGAATCCATGGTCAACCAAGTAACATATTGAAAACTCCTATACTAGGAATAATAGTAAATGGTGTGGCCACATGTGTTAGACCAACCTATAGAGAAAGTAAAATCTCACCTAATGAACTCTATATGTGCCCACTGAATCCACTAACAGTTGTGTCTATTGGGGTAATATTCTACTTTGAATACCCCAAATGCTAAAATAATATCATAGTGCACATGTTCATGTTGGATCCGTTATCTATGAGAACATTATGAATAGAATGATGATGAATGTAAGCTCTAATAAAGAGTTCATGATAATCTAAATCATCCTCAATGATCTTCTGCTCTGAGAAGGAGATGAAAGGTATAGCTGAAACTCTAGAATTATACACACCAATCATGTTAGTCAAAGGATGTGTCTCAACTGAAAGTGCCCTGTATGTAGCTGGTGGAGGATGTGCATGATATTCTTGGTGAACACCTCATGTATCCCTTGTCTCTTTTTTACAATGTTGTGGGAAATAATTTGAGAAGATTTTCAAAGCTTTATCTTGTGTTTTCTTTGCCTGAGGAGGCTCAACTGAAGTGCCAAGATTAGTAACGTTGTCATCTATCAAATCATGTATCTTGTGTTTCAAACTGATGCATTTATTTATTATATGGCTTGATGCCCTATCAAAATTTTAAAATGCATTCTGATCATATCCCCGTGGAAAAGGCTTTGATGGATTAATTTCTCAAATAAGAGGGAGAGATATTATATTACATTCCAAAATCTATTGTAAAACTCTTGCTAAAGAAACTGGTAGATTGGAAAAGGTTCATCGAGGAGGTGTAGCACTTGCTAAGAGGGATTTGAAGCTGTATTAATTGTTGGTTGATTATGACTCTTGCTATCATTGACCTTTACTTTGTATGGGACTTTGTTGTTACTCTTGTTTGTTGTTTTTAGTATGCTTGTGTACTTAATTTTGCCCATTGAGATTAGTTTGACTTCTCTTTCCTTTAGTGTGTGACATAATTGAGTGAAAGAAGAGAACCATTTAAACATTATTAATTCATGAAAAGCTAGTAGAAGACTCTATTTGAAGAGATATTTTAACTCTTGATTGTCTATGGGTCTAGTCATTTTATCCAAGATAGTCTTATATCAAAGAACATAATCTATGAGATGCTCATTTGACCTTTGTTTTTGTTGTGCAACTTGGGCATAGGAAACCTTATCACCAATATTAATGCTAAAATGACCTAGGAACATGTCAACTAAAGGATTGAATATGCTGACTGACTGATTTCATAGACTATAGAACCATTGTAAAGCATAATCCTATAGACTCTATGGAAATATCTTGGTTAATAACCAGTTATTTGGCACATAATCTAAGCATGTTGCATGAAAAGATCTTATGTGTGTCTCTGGATCACCCTTGCCATCATATAGAGTGAGCTTGGGTTGAACAAAACCTTGTGGCAAGGGTGTAGAAGAAATATGATGTGCCAATGGTGTATGAAGTAGAGAAAAAGAATCCAAGGCCTGTGTAGGTCTAGAGGTACCTTGCTCAATATGTAGCACTTTGAATTGAAGAGATTTTATCTCTTGCACAAGGGATACCACATCAGGAGACAAAGATGTACTATTTATAACTGATGGTGCCTCATAGGAAGGTTAGGATGCTATAGGGGTTTGTTGAGACATAGTTTCTTTTGTAGTGTCATTTGCAACTAGTTGCTTTGAAAGAATGGAAGACTCAACTTGTTTAGCCTTTTTGATTTCCATGATAGATTATAAGATAAGATTATGATCTAGGGACTGTTCCCTAAGTCTTTTTCAAAAGAATTGTAGGATCAAATATTTGTTGAGGACAACTTCATATTGAATAATAGGTGGAAGTGGATCAAGAGTTTGATGTGGTGGATCATGAACATCAGTTTTTGTAACATCATTGTTATTCTCATATTATTCATTGTCAAAGTTATCCTCATGGAAATTTGTGTAATCTGGATGTGTAGGATCTATAACAAAACTTGAGTTAGTTGTTTATCCATGGTATATGGTTGGGTTGAAATAATCTGGGCAAATTTAGGAGGGTTGCCACTAACTCTTACACTACATCTCGAAGGAAGAGATGAAAGGAGCTTAGGTGACAAGGAAAACAACTTGAATAATGGAAGAAAAGATTAAACAATTATAATCTAAACAAGGAACTGAAATATGTATAAAAATGATATGAAGCTCACAAACATGTAAGGTGATACTTCAAAATTAATGGGACTTAGTATATGAAGCTAAGGTTTTGAAAATTAATATTTGTAAAATTACTATGGAATTTTAAAATTTGACGTGAATTTATGATTTAAATATGCAAGTAAAAAATTATTGGAAAATTCTTGATTTGAAAGGACCTAGTGTATGCAACTAGGGTTTGGAAGAGAAATATATATTTTTTAAATTACTATGGAATTTTAAAATTTGATGTTAATTTCTAATTTAAATATGTAGGTAAAAAATCAAAAAAAATTTAGAAAAGTCTTGATTTGAAAGGACCTAGTGTATGCAACTAGAGTTTGGAAGAAAAATATATTTTTTAAATTACTATGAAATTTTAAATTTTGATGCTAATTTTTTATTTAAATATGTAGGTAAAAAATCAGAAAATTATTGGAAAATTCTTGATTTGAAAGGACCTAGTGTATGCAACTAGGGTTTGGAAGAAAAATAATTTTGTTTAAAATTACTATGGAATTTGAAAATTTAAATTGAATTTCTAATTTAAATAGGCAAGTAAAAAATTACAAAAATATTGTAAAAATCAAAAAAGAATTTACCCTACGGTTTTTAAGGTTTTTATGCGCAAATGAAGTAAGTCAAGTTCACCAAATGATTTAACTGTTTTGGGAATATTGAAGTATTATTCTTAATTTAATTAAAGCTCTGAGATAATTAAATCAGTAAATAATATTGCAATAAGTAAGCCACTGATTTGTGTAATTTAATTATAATTTGAACCTTTCTAAAAATAGTAATAAATGAAGAGAAATATAACTTAGCTTCTAGACTGAGATGACTAAGACAAAGGATGATATTGGCTAGTAGGACTGGGACACTATCACAAATCAAGATCTATATTTTGTTTGGTAGAATGATAGGAGTGCCAAAAATAGGACACTTTGTGGTCCAACATTATAGTCCAGGTCATGCCACTATTTTCCAAACTTATCATAGAGATCTAAGTTTTTTGGGTTTTGTCTTCTATCCTTGTATTAGTTCACCTATAAAACTTTAAGTATTGACTATCGATGAAGCTCCTTGTAGATTTGATTTAATCTCTAACCCTAGATCTTCCTTATGATTGAACTTAAATGAAAAATTGGATAACAAGGGGGGTTAGTGTGTGTAAAATGCAATGAACATGTATCCATACCCCTTGTGTGGGAATGCTTCCCACATAATAATACTCTGAAGAGGGATCAAGCCATATGTAGTTCTTCCACTTGATGTGCTTTGTGCAATAGTGTAATGAAGATGAAAAAATGTTAAATTGGGTGTGCTTGAGGTGGTCAAGGACTGGTGTGAGGGTTTGAATGAGCTTGTGGTTGTATTAGTTAGATATATGCAGAGAATAGGGAAAGTTGCCTTAGTGGTCTTGCTTGTATTCTTGCTTAATTTTGAAAATAATTGCCAATGCTTCTAAATGAACTTTGAATGGGCTTTTATAGAGATATTGGTCATGGGTTAAATGCAATCATGCTAGGCTGACACAATAAAGAAGAGGAATCAGGGAAAAATGGTCACTTGGGTTCAAAATGTGATTGGGTAGGAGCATTGGAAAGGGGACATATTAGGGTTTAGTCTTATAGTCCAACTTGGGCACTATTATCTTGAGGGTACGAGACCTAGGGGGGTCTAATAAGCATGGAAAAAGGGTCTTAGCTAAGCTGGGATGAGGTCTTGAAATCTTATGGATGATTGGGAATCAATGAAAAGATGCTTAGAAGGGTCATGAGAGCATACAAGATGGACCTATGGATTGGGTTTCATAACACACACTCAAGCTACCAATTTTCACATTTTATATGACTGCACATATTGTGCTATGTAAAACACACCTTGATTTTACTTGAGCCATGTTTGAACTTGATTTATGTATGTATTACCTACAACCATGATAATTTTATAGTGTAATTAATTTATATCTAAAAGTATGTCACAAAAATTGTAATGATGATGATGATGATGATGATGATGATGATGATGATGATGATGATGATGATGATGATATAGATTGTGTAAATATTTATAACCCCATATGCTTGAAAAAAACTAGGATATCTCAATGTATATGTCATTAAATGGAAAAAATCCTACCATGGTCATTTAAGGAATTGCTTTACTTAGGAACAAGTCGAAAGTAGATTTCATAGATTGAAAAAATATAGTATAACATCAAAATGATTATTGTCAAATTTAAGAGAAACTTAGCAAGGACAATAAAATGCCTAGCCCCTCTACCTCATTAAGTTCAAATATTGAACTACACATACATTACATATGGTAGACAAAAATAAACATAAAATACATTACAAAATATAAAATTGACATGAATAAAATGCTTAGTTCCCCTACCTCATTCAAATTCAATTATTGAATTATACATGCATTGTATGTAGTGAAATACCTTTAAAATTTACATAAGATAAAACACAAGAACCAAAATGGAGCCAAAGCATCTTAATATAACCAATATATTCCAGCCCAAACTTAACACATGCCCTAAGCAAAGTATATCTACCCAATTCAATTTCACTGCCACTTCAAGTATTTCATTAGAATTTAAGATCAAAATGTTTCTCATTCCATTTAGTATAAACTTAACAAGAAAAATAAAAATCCTAGTTCCTCTACATCAATAAATTCAAATATTGACCTATAGCAAAATGATTAAACCCAACACTTACCCCCATTAAGAGGTAAACATATGTAAGGGCCCCTCATTAAAGTGGAATCTTACAACCTGGATTCCCTCTCCTATAGATTTTTCAAAGTTAAACTTTGATGGTGTTGCTAGAGGGAATATTGGTGCTTCAAGCATGGGTTAAATATTGAGGAATTGTTCCAACTCCCTAATTAGGTTGGCTTCAGTTAAACTGTCAAATGGTAAAATTAATGAGTCATGAGCTCAAATAGTTTCTTTTGGTATCAAGATGGTGTAATAGTGTGGGATTGAACACCTAATTATTGAGGGTGACTTAATGGTGACTATGATGGCATTACATTATTAGAGGGCTTTGGCTTGGAACATTAATAATATCTGGTAAAATCACGGTCCATGTTGGACTCCTTTGAATCTTGGTTGACTATGCATTGATATAGAGAAGCTAATGTGCATACTGATTTATTGAAAAATAAAGGTATTGATAAATGTGATGAAATTGTCATTGATAATGTATTAGATCCATGGTCTAGACTATAAATGATTAAATAGGATGTTGGTAATCATTATTGCTAGTTGGAGATTTGTACCAGTGTTGGGGAGATGATGTCCTTTTGAATAAAAGGGGTGTTGATGGTTTTCCCTAATGTAGGGTCATTTATGACACTATATATCTACCTTGTATGAATCATTCATTTTAGAGCATCATCTTCCATATTTTCACCATTGTATGATTTAGGAGTGTCTTTGGTTCGAGAGAAAATTTGTAGGTGAAGCATGTACTTTATGTATGTGAGCTAGTGGTGTCAAGAGGTTGTGGGTGTTGAATGGAGTTTTCTATGGAATAACTTATGAAGTTGGAGCTAATATCATCTCTATGGGCTAAACAGAGGGAGATGTATTTTTGAGGAAGTGTCTTAGATGGGAGGATAGAATTGGTGTTCTAGATATTGAATAGTGCTTAATGCCATTAAGGTTATTATTAGTCTTGATTACTAGTAGATGGTGTGGAAAAATAATACCAACTTAGATAAAACCTCAATTTTCACTAGTAATTTGGTTAGGGTTCTAAAAAATGGAGAGGTGATGCACATGGTGGTTAAGACTCTAGTGTTCCTAATCTAGATGGTGGCCTAAAAGTGCTTTTGGAGTAGCTAGATTATAGTATAGTTTATAGCCTTCCTTTCTCAAGGTGAAACCACCTAGGGCTTATTCCCTTATCTACATTCTAGGAATCGGAAGAGTTTTTTATTTCTTAGATGGATTACTTGTTGAATTTGAGGGCTTTATTGCATGAGAAATGGTATGTTAGGGCTGTGATACATGCTCTACCACTGAAAGCTCTCTTTTCTCTTATTCCCCCACTTTTCAAGGTTCTAGATCACTCTAAATCCAATAAAATAATTTCTATATCAAATTTCTTGGTAAAATTATTTGGGAGGAAAAGGGTTTTGGAAGCTATGTCTCATCTGGATGGGAAAAAATATGGTTTGGTTTATCTCTCACATGGCCTAGTGACTTGAAAGGTTGTGACCATTCATATGCATCAGTGTTTACATGCCATGGTTTATTTGGTTGGTTTGGTGGGAGTTTTTTATCTATAGGGTGGGTGGAGGGAGGTGGTGGAAGCATCCTCTCATGGGGATGGCAGTGTAAGGGGTGGTAGAAGAAGAAGAGGTCAGGGCGGTCATGGAGTGGGGAGTGGTTAAGGCAAAGGATGAGGTGGACAAAGGGTATCTATTGGTAGTATGAGTGTTTTTGAGGCTATTTTTGTTCGTCCATCTTGGTTGGTGGAGTTGTTGGTTAATGGTGTTATAGGTGGCACATGTGCCAAGTCATGTGATGTGGTGATTGTGGCCAATTTTTACATGTTTATTTGATTTATATATCTATTTTACTCTTAAGTTTCTAGTTTCCTTTTTTGTTTAGTATTTTGGTGTGGTTTTGGTATGTCATCGTAATATTTTATGGGTTTTGTCGATCTCAAGGTTTGTTTCCCTCATTTTGGATTTATTTAAGCTACAAGTTCTTCTTAGTGTGGGAAAATAAATGTGGTTCCCACTTTCATTCTTCCAATTTTTGTATTCTTATTTTTTAGTCTTTGAATGGGTGAGAACCCATCCAAACTTTAACATCTATAAGAAAAATTCCTAAACCCAACACCACTAAATTAATGGATAAATAAAACACTAGTAGAATCTATTTCCACATGATTTATAATAAAAAATCCCCAACATGAATCCATAAATCCAAATGCAGATGTAATATACTCCCAAACCTACACAATCAAAATAAAAAGAAGAATCGTAACATTGAATCTTAAAAAAAAAATCTAATACACAAAAAAATTACAATCCTATAAACATGCATACATATAGTGACTTTAAAACCTAAAATGCTTCTAAAAACTAGAATTATAGGAAAATGCTCATAAAAATTAATCTATACCTTGCTCTTGGTAAAGAAAACATTCACATTAATCACAAGAAATAATAAAGAGCTTGTAGAGAAAATATTGTGGTGTATTTTAAGAAAATAAGAAAAATTAAATCTGGTGTTAAAGTAGGGACTTGAATCAAACTATCTTTATGAGGTATTTATTTCCTTGATTGTCTATGGTGGGGATTGCGATACCTTAAATGATGTGCATTTCCCAATGTGTATACCCATTTCTCACATGGAATTATATATATTGACACCTACATTTCCCCCACTAATTTGAATGTTAATTAAATAGGATAACTTGTTTGGAGCTAATTTGTCTATAATAAAACTCAAGATTTATTTAGAAATGGTAACACCTTTAAGAAGCCCTTTTCCAAAGTGTTTAAATGCTATCATTAATTTCATTATTTTATCTTGGTTATAGTCATAATTCTATCCTAGAAGCATCAATTGAAACATATAAAGGGTCTAGGCATTTCAAATTTGATAAGATCTAATTCCAATTGGCCAAAGTCTACTTGTGACATGCCCTTCACCTTATACTCCCTCCTAGTCATGGTATTCTCCACTAGGAGCACCATGGCTAAAGAAGAGAAAAATGGAATGAAAATAATATTATCTAAGCTATGGCAAGACTTGAACCTAAAATATCAATTTACAATATAATAATTTGAGATGAATGTACAAGAAAATCAATCCAAAAACCTAAAATAAATGACTAAAGTCTCTTTCTTTTGACATAAAAATTTCATTTGAAAAAATTAAATACAAATTTTTCAATCATGTCAGCCCATATCCAATACTCAATGTACTTTTTTAAAATGAAAAAAAATATTTTTTCCTAAAACTATAATCCAACTATAATGAAATTACTTAGATGTTTGCATAGAATAATTATATATCACATAGAATAAGCAAAGATAAGAGATCACACAACAATAATTAACAACAAAGTAGAATACTGGATAATATAGTAGAGCCACTTTGAGGGGGAAACCTTCACAACAATGCAATAAGAGCATAATACTTAATATGATGATCAAATACTAACCACTACCTCTTATATATAATCTACTTAGCCATGGTTATTCTATAGGCTGACCTAACTAAGAACATAGAGAAATGTAAAAAGAATATAACAAAGGTATGTAAGCCACAAGTTGGAAACACATATCCCTATACACACCAAAGGTTAAGGGCATAATATTCCCTTTCCCTTTAAAATAATGTTGTCCTTAATGTTTAATCAACTCTAGATGTTGTTGCATAAAGGATTCATCCTCCCACTTGGCATCTTCACATGGTAGACTCTTCCATTTGATCAAGTAATCCTTAATCATTCTAGACCATAGCTATATAGTGTGCATTTGAAATATCACCTCAAGATCAATAATAACTATCCCTTCCTCATCCAATTTTGGTATTTTAGTTTTAGTAGCAACTCTATGTCTAATGACTTTATTTAGGCACGATACATGAAATATTGAATGTATGCGAGTGGATGAAGAAAACTCTAACTTGTAGTCCACACTACCAATTTTATGCAAGATCTGATAAGGCCCATAATACTTATGGGAAAACTTGTTATCCTTTTTTTTTTTCTTTAAGGACATATAATTATATGGTTGTAAGCGAACAAAGACCCAATCACCAATGTCAATATGCCTCTCACTCCTATGTTGATCTACCTACTACTTCATACAATTCTGGGCCATGGTTAAATTTTCATGAAAACTTGCAAAGACCTCCTGTTGATGGTGAATATGTTACTCAACTACATGAACCTTAGTATGAACCTTCAAGTTGTAAGTAATGGATGGAGGGTGGTATCCATATAATGACACAAAGGAAGACATTTTGGAAGAACTATGAATAGAAGTATTATATCACCATTCAGTAAGTGGAAACCAATGAACCCATTTAACCTTTTTATAAAAAAACAATAATGGAGATATCCTTCTAGATATTTATTGACTACCTTAGTTTTTCAATTTTATTGAGGATGATAGGATGAGTTATGAGCCAACTTGGTGCCAAAACATGCAAATAATTTAGTCAGAAATTTACTAGTGAAAATGGGATCTCTATCACTGATAATGATATTAGGAGTACCATGTAGTTTTTGAATTGTATTAAAATAAGAAGAATCTATTGTACTAGAAACAAATGTATGTCATAAATTAAAAAAATGTGCATACTTTCTGAGATGGTCCACAATAACCATGATAAAATTTTGACCAGCAAATCTTGGTAATCGTGTAATGAAATCTAGACACCTCTTTCAAACACTGGCTAGGGATGGATAAAGGTTATAAAAGACTTGGGGTTTTTATGGTTTCACCTTTATTTTATTGATAGATCATACATTTAGCCACATATTTTTGGGCATCCCCCGTGAGTCCTTTCTAAAAAGAATTTTGCTTGATTTTATAATAAGTTTCAAAAATCCTGAATGAACCCCAAGTGGAGTTGCATGAATTTTTTGAATGATTTTTTGTTTGATAAGAGAATTATTACATAGGTATAATATGTATTTATACCATAATTTATTACCCTTCCATGTGAATTTTTGAAATCCACCCAAACCTTGCTGAAGATTCTGAATCAAATCACGGGTAACACTATCATTTTCCTGCTCTGATCTTGCTTCCTATAACCAATTTACCTGTCAGATGGTCATGGCACATAACAATGAATCAACTAATTCATCCCTATTGGAGAGTGGATCTACCACCTCATTTTCCTTGCCTTTCTTGTAGACTATTTAAAAATCATTGCCTAACATCTTACTTATTCGTTTCTACTATTCTTATGATGACAACTGTTGTTCTAAAAAATATTTGAGACTATCATGATCAATCTTTACCTGAAAGTGATGACCCATTAAATAATGTCTCCATTATTTAAATGCATGGAGAATGGCCATCATTTCCTTCTCATAGATGGGCTTAATCCAATTTTTACCCTTCAGTTAGCAACTTTCAAATGCAAGTAGTCTACTTTCTTGCATGAGCACAACACCCATACCATATCTAGATGCATCACATTCAACCACAAAAGTCTTAGAAATATTAAGAGTGGCCAACAATAGAGTGGTGCACATATCTAGTTTCAATTTTTCAAATGTCCTGGTAGCTATATTAGTCCATTAGAAGGAGTCTTTCTTCAACAAAAAGGTGAGTGGGGATGAAACGTTACCATAATTTTTGACAAACTTACAATAATAACCAGTTAGCCCCAAAAATACCCTTAGTTTTTTTAGTGTCTTAGGAACTGACCAGTCCACCATTGCTTTGATTTTTTTAGGATCCACTTTCACTCCATGTGAAACCATATGTTCCAAATACTCAACCTCATGAACTTCAAAAGTACATTTGGAAGGTTTGGCATACAACTGATGTTATTTCAGAATTGAGATTACCTGTTTCACATGTTGTAAATGGTCTTCTCAAATTTTAATATAAATGAGGATATCATTAAAAAACATCAGAATAAATTTCTTCAAAAATGGCCTAAAAATAGTATTCATCAAACTTTGAAAGGTGGATGGTGCATTTGTTAGACCAAAAGGCATAACCATAAACTCATAATGGCCCTCATGAGTTATAAAAGTTATTTTGGGTATGTTTTCATTACAGACCCAGAGTTGATGATACCCAGAATGTATATCTAACTTGGTAAAATAAAGAACACCATTCAATTCATTTAGCAAATCATCAATGACAAGAATAAAACTTATCTTTGATATTGTACTTGTTGATATCTCTATAGTCGGGGTACATCCTCCAAGTGTCATATTTCTTTATCACTATGACAACTAGTGAAGAATATTTGCTTTGGATGTGGTGAATGATTTTTACATCTAACATCTAATGTACCATCTTTTTAATTTCACTTTTCTAGGCATAAGGATACTTGTATGGCCTAATGTTGGGTGGTGTACTACCAGGAATAATTTTGATGGCATAATCATACATGTGGTTGGGTGGAAGTTATTTTTCCATGTCACCAAAAATAGAAAAATGGTCATTAATCACTTGTAGATCAGGAGGTGTAGATGGCTGAGTTGGTTGGACTTCAATGAAAAATAAGTGAGCTATAAATCCTTCAGCACCCTTTCAAATAATCTTGATCATTTGATGGGAGCTAAAAAGTTGTGGAGATTTAACCCTTAATCCCCTTATCTCAAATTTCTTTCCCTCAGAATGAAATTACATGAATAATTATTGGAAATTCATCTCAATAGTGCCCAAAATGGTGAGCCATTGTACTCCCAAACTAATGTCGGCTCCACTCATGAGAATAAAAACATAATATAATATAATATAATAGGTAATCTCCCATGACTAGCTTAATAATATGGTATTTTCTTGAACAACTAATAGTACTACCATCTATAATCATGACCTAAAATTCTAGAGTGGGATAAATGAAATAGTTCAAATGAGCAGCCAACTTACTATTGATGAAGTTGTGTGTGCTCCCAAAATCAATCAATATAGTGACCTATTTCTTAAGGAAACCCACCACCTTGAGAGTTTGAAGAGTAATAATACCTGAAAGGGCATGACATGAAATATTAGGTTGATCATCTTTAGATTCCTCCTCAGGGCCTTCTTCATCTTCACTAATTATCCCCTCATCATCTTCATCTTCATTGGCACCTTCAATGTAAAATATCTTCTTTTTAGCATAGAGATGTCCTTTGATCCATTTGTTATTGCAACCATAACACAACCTTTTGGCTCACTTCTCCTCAATTTATTGAGGTGTCAATCTGGTGGGTTGAAGAAATGATGGTGTTAAAAAGGTACAATCGTGACCAGTAGTGAAAGTTTTTTGTTTGATCATCTCTTTTTCTTCTACCATATGTGCCCTTAGGATAGATTCTGATATAGATGATGGATTAAACATCTGAACCTCCAATTGGATGTTATCTTTGAGTCCACCCAAAAAAATATCAATCAAATTTTCTCAGTGATGCCTTCCACCCATAAGGATAGATTTTGAAATTGATGAATATAATCCTTCATAGTTCCTATTTGATGTAGTTTGGCTAATTGCTTGAAGTAGTTCTCAGAGACATTATTATTCTAATGAGCTAATAACTCATCAATGAAAATAGACCATGTAACAAGATCACCATTCTTTTTCTTTTGAGCACACAACCAGTGATACCAAATGAATTACTCAAGTTCTAGATACAGAGATGCCACTATCACCTTCTGATAACTAGGAGTTTGGTGTAGATCAAAAAAATTCTCATTTTGGGTAATCCAAGTGAAAGGATCCTTACCATCAAACTTACACATGTCTGCTTTTGTCAACATCACTTTCACATTAGGAATAGAGCTATTAGTGTTGAGAGGAGGAGGACCTAAATGATGAAGTGGAGGGTTGTTTGGCTATAATTGAGATGAAATGGTATCCAATTGCATAGTGATCTGATGCAATTGAGTGTGCACCCCATTAATCTCTCCATGTATCCCTAAAACATTAGTTTGAATTACAAAAAAATCATCCTACTTCACCAAGCCCTTTATGGTATCCTAAAGTTGAGAAATCAATGGATCTGAAGTTCTAAATTCCATGTCATCCCTATAAGGATTATTAGGAGTTTATTTCCCCTTTTTTTTCCCTAAGTAGTAGGACCCACCATGCATAAATCTTAGGAGGGTTTTCACCATGAAAAAAGTGTACCAAGAGATGGTATTGTTATGATCACCTCACAAGATGAATATAACGACTACTTTTACACACTAAGGTGAAAATTTTGGTACCAAAAAAGTGTACCAATAGACTATACAGTTGTGATCATCTTGCCAAGATGAATCTAATGACTGTAAATGTGCAAAGGGAAAAAAAATCTTTTATTTTTTTTCAAAAAAGCATTTAGGACAATACTGTGCTAACAAAAAAAATTAATTCTTCTCACATTTAAAGTTATAATTTTTTGCTCCTTTCGCTTGTAGAAGTCGTGCCTCACTAGATCCAGAAAAATATACCACAAGAAACTTGCCCAAATTGAAGCTCTGATACCACTTATAATGAAATTACTTAGATGTTTGCATAAAATAATTACATATCATATAAAATAAGCAAAGATAAGATATTGCATAGCAATAATTGATAGCAAAGCATAATAATGGATAATATTGTAGAGCCACTTCAAGGGAGCAACCTTCACAATAATGCAATAAGAGTAGAATGCTTAATATGATGATCAAAGACTAACCACTACATCCTATATATAGTCTACTTAGCCATGGTTATTCCATAGGCTGACCTAACTAAGAACATGGAGAAATGTAATAAGAATATAAAAGAGGTATGTAAGCCATAATTTGGCCACACATATCCCTAGACACGCCAAAGGTTAAGGGTGTAGCACCAAATTAAATAGTTTTCACATGGAATATCTTGATTGGACAATAGAAAATAGCTAAATTTCATTAATTGAAAATAGGATTATATTTTTTAACCAATAGAATGCAAGATAAATGTCATTAAAAAAAAATTGACTAAACTATATGCTAAACTTTATATTTAACAAATGTTATGAAAAATCACACTTAGAAAAGTTTAAATCTATATAACCTAAATTTTCATGAAAAAAAGGTATATAATTTATATACATAGTTTTTATTGTAAATTGTACCAAAAATATTAAACCTTAGGGCTAAGATAGCTAGTGGCTAAGCACTCAAGACATAGGGAGAAAATCCCAAACTACTTCAATATGGCTATATTATTTGAATTTTTATTCTAACTACCCATAGAGATGTGGGAGGAGGTGATGAGTATAATTTACAAATTTGAGCCTCCATTTGCCTTAAACTTCATTAAGCTCAACCACTCCAATTTTAAACTACTTCCACTAGTGCCCATTTTCTATCTAGTGTGCATAGACTAAAAAAGGATGCAATCAATGCTTGAAAGCAAAGAGAAGAGCTTCAAAATCTCATTGATTATTGGACAAAGGAGGGCAAGTTTTTTATGCAAGACAACATTTTAGGAAGCATTGGGGAACCATTCAAGAGCTATGTCAAGGGTATTTTTGATTATTGTGCGACTTTGGACATAATTTTATTGGTGATTAGTGGAAGGAGATAAATTTCTTATAAAAAAATAGTACATCAAGTGGAGCTTTAGATAATTGTGAGGATTACTATGGGTATGAATAACATCACTTGTAGGTTGAGCATATGCTACGTATTTATTTATAAAAAGTTTTTTGATATTCTTAAAATTACACAGGTTCTACTTGCATTTGAGAAAAGTCAATCGACAGTTTATTGTTGTATTTCATCTACTTTAGATTAGAAAAATAGTAGACCTATGAGAAATATCCTCCATTGTATGCCTATATATCTTGACACCTTAAAAACTTTGCCTTAAAGATTATAAAATATTTTTTTAAATTATATGTATATAAGGGCATCATTTGGGTGACAAATATTTTCAAATAACCCTAACAAGTTATAAGGACTACATGAAATGTATGTATTCAACTAAGAACTTGGAAGACAAGAAATATATAAAACATGAAATTTGAGAGTTAATTTGTTGATATATTTATTTTAACATCTCATGATTGAGAGAGTTGTGGAGATATTGAAATAATTATCTTATTTGATGTTTATATGATTATACAATATTAATAGTTATATGTGCCAAGTATAAGGCCATTATACTTTAGAAACCTGACTTAAGAGGTGCTAGTTGTTCAACACAATAAATTATGATAAATATTGAGACCTATATTTTATTACAAGTTGATAAAAACTTATGATACCCTTGAAAATTATTTGGGTGACCCATATATTGATGCCTACAATTATTTTTATTTTGGCTCAAACAATGAATTATGGTACTTTATATTGAAACCTATAGATCTGGTGTACTTATGTATATTCTAGTAAAAAATATGTTTGATAGGGTAAGGGGGGAGGGTTTATATGGGACACCTCAAACTAATATAAGGATAGAAAACCAACACCTTATACAGTCAAATCTGATAACACACACCAAGGCATCCACCAAACCAACAAGGCCACAATTATCCAAGAAGACTGCATCCTAAACTAGCATTAGAAAATCCACCAATAATCTATAGAATGACTAACCTTCCTTCAGCTAAAAATATGCCAATAATCAATAAATAGATGACCAAAACTAGCAGAATAAATAATACCAAAAACATAGTCAATAATCTACTCAACACACTAAAAAGGATGAAGTAATCAATTAATGGTTAGGGATCTTCTTCCTCAATGAGAGAGTAGGCCTTCTATTATCCATTGAGTACCATCCTTCACTAGTTCAAAATCATATTATCTAAGCCTTTCATCCTCTGATCTTATTCCTTTATTCTTGATAGATGATTTTTCTGGAGTTTTCACCAATGGAGGATGAGAAGGGGAAGTGTCATTTGCCAATGAAGGAGGACGGATTGGAAACCCAACAGGATCATACCTCACCCTAGAAGTAACCTCACTCTGAGGTCAGAATCCCCTAGATAGAGGAAAAAGTGACCTTGTCATATGATAAAATATCTTATGATTACACTAGATAAAGTCTTGGTTTGAAGCTCCTTATTTTTTCCTCAAACTAACCTTGAACGATGAGTCAGAATTTGAAGGTTATTTGAGGATCACCCTATAGTGCAATGCCTAATGAGATTTTTGTGGTAAAATCTAAAAGGTATCCCTTATAAGTTGATGAATTGAATCCATGAGCCATGGGAAGAATAAAGTTGAACCAAGTGATAGAAAATCTTGGAAAGATCCAAAACTACACATGCTCTCACAAACCTTTTACCTATAGAAATTTCATCCATCCTCATAAAAGAGCCAACCCAATTGACCAGCTTACAAATGTGTTCATCTTTTCTCAAAATGAGAGGGATGTTGTATGGTCTGATCCAAAGAGGTGTAGCTAAAACCAACACTTCTTAGGGTCAAAAAATGGATTCCAAGGGCAAGTAAAGATCTTGAAGTTATCATAGAATTAAAGACCTAAATTTAAAACAAAATATTGATATTCTACATAACATAAAATGACTTCAAAGAATCCATGACTGAATAGAGTGAAAAAAGAAGCTTCTAATGAGCTCCAAATAGTTGTGGCCCAATTGATAAGGTTAGAATGTGAGATTAAATAACCCACACACTTGTCGAACAAACACCTATATCCAAAATTTGAATCCAAGTCTTGAATGTCCTAGTTTGAGAACTCTACCTCTATAATATCTATAGTAAAGGAAACATGGATGTCACCAAGTAAAAAGGATAGGAAGGTAGAGTTCAGATTGGGAGAGGAATATTCCCTAGCACTAGTTTCAACCCTCACAATGGAGGGGATAGAACCACCAGACCTAGAGGAAAACTGAGGCTTGTAGAAGGTACTGGACTCATGGAATGGATTCTCCACATTCACACAATCTTCAAAGACTCATCTTTGAGCCATATCCTTTTTAATAGAAACATCTGAAAGGAAGATAGCTAGAGCATAAGGGGATAAAGAGAGATTTGACTTTCCCACTAGTTTTGTTTCACTAACATTTTATAACCTCAAACCCAACTTAACCCTTAGTGTTTTCATGCCATCTCTTGGCATAAACTGGAGTTTCCTCAACATGAGCATAATGAGAAACCAAGTATCTATTCGAAAGAACTAAATGAGTAAGTAGATGATTGAATGAATTAGACTTGGTTATGGATTTTCTATAGCCCCAAAAAGCTCTTCAATCCCCTTTACTAGAGCCTTGAAATACTTAGGGTTTATAAAACCCCTTGATAACCTAGTCTCGAAGATAGGGGAAGAAAGATCATAATCCTTATTATAGTATTTTTAGAAGGGAGTGAGAATATTCTTAACTTCTAATTTTATTAGACTATAGAGTACATGGCTTCCTCTTCCCAATTATTTGGCTCATCCTCCCAGCTGGGATCGAAACCAGATGCTTTCAACCCAGAATAGTGTTGTAGATGGCCATTGGAGTAAGAGTGACCCAAAGCCTTGAACTTTAACTTTGTCCCTTGTATTCCATTTTAATATGAATAATATATCTAAAATCTAAAATATCAGGGCTATAATTCTTGAATAGAATCTTAGAATCTTTCTATACAACATTTTAAAATGGAAAGTATTGTAAATTCATAATATAGTACACTTGTGTTGAGATAGAGTTAATTATACCTATCCTTATTTTATAAATATCTTAACACAAATGGTAATATTGCATACCCACGAAAACCTTGGCAACCCAAGAAACCTAGGAAACAAAGGTACTAATCGAAAACTATAGATAATATACAACCATGAATCTATTGCCATGACTCTATTATCATGGTGGATGTTGAGCCTTGAACCAAGGCACTTGTGAATGAATTAATAGAGAACCAATATGATAATTAAATTTTGAATGGATAATTCCCTACTTAAATCATAACATATTCCTTTTTAGATAAATATTTTAATTATATAGTATGTAGATTTGAAGAATGAATATAATGCATACTATTTACTTATAACCTGTCTCATTGGATTGGATTCCTAAAACTCCATTATAGGGATTACATTTTATATTTGACATAAAATTGGACCTTTGGACTTAGATAAATTCTACCTATAAAATTAAATTACACTTTATCCTTAAAATGGTACTTATCACATGAGTGCTTAAAATAATATGTTCAAACTATGTTGGTAACTCTAGAATTAAAAGGATTGTGAGTAGATGGTATGTTATTCTTGTGGTGTATTTCATATATGAATGATAAACTCATATGAATATATGTATTTGAGTACACTCATATAAACCTTGGGAATGAATATTATCGAGTCTTATTTTTCTATTACGAACTAATTTGTAAAACTAATCATTCTATCAATTAAGCCCTAGGTGAGTAGTAGATCCATGTTGAAGAAAAAATAGAGTTTTGTGTTCTAGAATAATTTCAAGGTATTGTAGTGATATAAACTATTATATTTTATGTAAATTGAACCTATATTGAGATATGGTATCTTTAGAGTCTCTTCAACTACTTGTATATTTCATAACCCTAGTTTTGGAATTCTAGATCCTTGTTTATTTTGGTTTATTGATCATTATTTAGTAAGGAGTAATAACATCTCATGTAAGTGTTATGGGACACATGCATTAAATTATAAGTTATATACTACTCAATGATCATATTCATGTTGAGTCATGATTTATTTTGGAGATCAATTATTGCTTAGATTTGATAAGAGTGATGAGATGATTAGTTAACTTTTGAGCAATTTATATTGAACCTTAGGATGTGATAACAATAAATATGGAGTGGATCTAGTTTAGTATCACAAATGAATATGTATGCAAGGGTTAGGGTTTTATGTGGGTGAACCAAGTTCTACCCAGTGTCTGTGGTTTACCAAGCATACCGAAGTACTATAATTGATATATATTTAGGGTTCACATAGCATTTTCCCTAAGTCATATGGTCAGATGTAATATATATATATATATATATATATATATATATATATATATATATATATATATATATATAATGAGTGTTATATATCTTTCACTCCAATTCATTTCCATGTATTGCATTGATGTATATTTTTTGCATGTTATTTAGATGACTTGTATGTATACATATGGATTCTCTCTCTCTATCATATCGGTTTTGTATCTAACTTTATCATGAAAGGTATCTCTACTCATATATTTAGGAAGGTGCGTGCAGGAGCCATTAAGATTTGTGGTTGGAAGAAAATTATTACATATTACTCTCGCTTTCATGTTCCATTTATACAACTTCAACATCATCCCTTATTGGTTCTTGATGTTCATATATTGAGATATTACTTTGATATTTTGTATTTTCTAGCAAATAGACAAATGAGTGTAATTATTATTGTAACCTAAAATTGAAAGGATATTTTTTATGTATTAAAAGGAAAAATTACAAATATTCTAATATTGTATCTATTATACATTTTTCTTGAATGTAAAATAAATGTAGTTCAAATTATGCATTCCTGTTATGTTTAGAAATCATGAATTATATGTAATTAAAATTTGAATTTATTGTATTGGGCATACTTAATGATAAATGGGTTAAGGAATGATTGAATGAAGTACAAATTTTTTTGTCTTAAATAAAAAGGAAATTTTATCAATTTAATGTATTTATTGAAATTTAATTTCAAAGTCTTATTTTTAAAATTAGAATTACTTTAATTTAATGTTAATAGAAACTTTGATTTCATTGAAGATAAGATTTTAATTTATTGTTAATTTGATTTCACTTATTTTTAAGTTTGGTTTCATTAAAGATAATATGGATTAATGTGGAATTAACTTGTGTTCCTTAGATGATTTAGAAACTGTATGCATAAAATGTGACAAACTAACTGTATATATTCGACTTCCTAAAGTTGTGCTGAAATAGTAATAAGAATGATGGGTCGATGCAACTAGCAATATAGATGAACTAGTTAGTTGAGTTGAGCTTGTTATATTTTTTGAGCTACCATGTTTGGATTATGAACCATATGTCACAATGGGTGATCTATTTTTTACCAATACTTTTATGTTGATTTGTAATGTTCGTTTATGGTAGAAAATCTCCTAATGATGAAAGACCTAAAATAACCTGCCTTTTAGAGAACTAATTAACATAAATCTAAGAGAAATGAAGCTAGATTACTCTCATAATTTGATCAAATCAATTGATTTAGTCTCATCTAAGAAATGTCATCCACAAAGGGAATAAAACTAGATGAGGCTAGACCCAATGATGAAGAGTCAAATCAAATATTAAGGTTGGCTTGTTGGTAGGTTAGAAAGTGGATTTTCCTAGATAATTATGTTTCTCCTGGTTTGGTTTATTTTTCTAAAGTTTTAAATTGATTGATAATTAAGTTTAGAAGTGAATTGAAGCAATATAATTCCAATTAGAGATTGGAGTCTATATCACTTTGTATGATTTCTGCTAGAATGGGAATGCCTATGTGGGGTAATTCTCCTATCCTTTGTGATGTGTTTGTTCTAAGAACATCATCCAAGGATGTCATAAAAAATATTTCAAGTGACATTTATGTTGAAACATGATTTTTTATTTTTATAAATGTTTATGTGATTTCAATTTTACTAACTAAATGTTTAGCTAATGGATAATTTAAATTTTTTCACTATGATAATAAAAAATATTTTCACTTCAACAATAAATGAACAATTTACAAATTAGAAAACAAAAATAAAACTATTGTCTACTAATAAAATAAAAATAAATTTAATATTTAAATAATTTAATTGACTTATTTTCTTAATTTTTAAATGTTTTAAGGATTCCAATGCAAACTAACTAAAAGCTATAATTTAGCTAGTTAAATATTTCTTTTTGCCTTTTTAAATGAAAGTGTTTTATTATTTTTGGAATATTGGAGTTATATTCTTAAGTAATAAAGGTCTAAAATATGGGGAATTTTTTTTTTTATGTAGTAAAATACAGGGTTATGCTAATTTGATCAACTTCAATTACATAGGGAAGAGAAGACAACGAAAGATTAACTTAGCGAGTTTTATATTGAAATTGATGATTCTGAATCTAGAATCGGAGGAACAGGTTTGGGATAGAGTATGAATTTTAGATTTGGTATCTATTTTATAATAGGATAGGAGTACCAAAAACAAAACACCCTAGTGTCTGGTGCTATAGTTCTTTCCTGATGTTGTTGTCCTGAGAATAAAAGCTTTCTAGGTTCTATTCATCTGCTCAGTATGACCCTGTGTACCAAATTTTAGGTCTTGGAAGTCATTGGAGCTCATTGTAGGTCTATTTAAATCTTCAATACCTATATTATTCTACACACATGGAAATAATAGAAAAAATCAAAGTAAAAGAGGGAAAAATTGGGTTGTGAGAAGAATGATTGCACAATCAACAACCCCTGTTATTCTGATTGCTACCTACATTAACCCTCAAGCTAGGGTCTCAGATCTGATGTAGTTCTACCTTAGGGAACATGCATAATCAATGCATATGATTGATGCAAGAATGAATTTTTCCTAGGTCCTTCCTTGATCAAGCATGCAAATCTAAGTATGATGCAAATAAGCTGAGCCATACTATTGATTGATTTTATTATGTCTAATGTGCCAAAATAGTAAGTGCTAAATATAAAATGTCTTGTGTAGTCCTTTATACAGGAGACTCATTATTTCAAATTTGAGAGCTCTATTCATATTTGGTCAACATTGTAAATCTTAAGAATGAAGCAAATAAGAGGGGTAAGACTCATCCTATGGAAGAAATTGATCGTTAGAACCAAAATTATGCTTGGATAACAGCACCAAAAATTGGACACCCTGGGTTTCAACGTTGTAGTCCTATTTGGGCATTGTTATCCAAGGGGTGTGAGACCTAGGGGGATGGGTATGGGTCTAAAATAGGTACCTGGGCCTAAAAGGGTTATGTCTAGAAAGCTATAGATGACTAAGAATAAGTAAAAATATGTCTAGGGATGTAGTAAGACCAAGACAAGTCAGATAAAAGAACCTAGCTAAATGTGATTAAAAACTCATATTCTCTAGTCAGATTCTCCTGTGAAAGGACTATTAAAAGACATAATATGTGTGTTTACTTGACCAATTTAAGGCATATACATTTTCCCCCCTTTTAATCTAGTGATGTAATGAAATGAAGTACTAGAGTAAAAGAAAGAAAGAATATACGTACCTAAACTCAGCTATGTGAAGATAAGTGTGCTAAAAAGGGTCCAACTTCCTAGCTAGAGAAGTGGATGAAGAACTAAAATAATGATTTAAAAAAGAAGGAATATCTATAATATATGCCCCTTGTACTGAATCTAAATAATCTAAACTGGATTTGAGAAATGCTTAGAGGTCAAAAACCAATGTTTATCCTCTATCTTGCACAAAATCTTAGGTCTAAGTCTAAGTAATATAATGGACCAATCACTACAGATATCATACAATCCAACCTAGTGACAACCTAAGTAATGCCTAAGTGTAAATCAAAAATATTGGTAAAATGTGTAAGAAGAAGATGGTATTTCCTACCATCCTAATCTATATAATCTTGGAAGATGGAGGATGTGAACATCCGTGGCATGCCCCCAAATCTGATATGTGAGTGATGTGTTTGGAAAACCTAGATATCTATATAACCACATGTGATATGATCTATCATGTCATGGTCCCATGTGCAAAATTGGTGATCAAAAACAATGTGCTCTACACTATGCCTATAATCTGCTATCTGGTATGTAACTGTGCCATGTTGTATAAAGCTATATGCATGAGACATGTAGTAATGTGCATGCCCCCAAATATGGTATCTGGATAGTTTGTATATCTATAAACTAAAGGTGTATCCCTCTGAATGTACTAAGTAATGCTAATTAACCCAATGTAATCTAAATCACAGTATAATCTTGACCAAACTAAACTGAGTGATGCTAAGTTACCCATATAGTTTGAACCACTATATAATCTTGACCAAACTAAACTAAGTGATGCTAAGTGAGCCATATAGTCTAAACCACTATATAATCTTGACCAATCTGAGTTGAGTAATGCTGATAATCTAAATACTAGAGGTGTAAAAATTATGTTGAGTGATTCATCTAGTCTGAATCACTGTATGCTCCAACCAATCTGAGCTAAATCTACTAATTTGACTACTAGAGATGTAAGAACCATGGTGTATCCATCTATGAGAGTGGATTGGTGTGTTGGATAAGTGTAGGAATAGGAATAGTAGGAATGATGCCCCCCTTTTGGGGAGAGGGACCAAATTTTTGATAGAAGAGGTTGAGCCAAAAGTCAAGACAAGTAACAGATTGAATATGAACTTGGTTGACATTTATTGAATAGATCGAAAGTCTATTTTTGAATTGGTGGGATTGAATTATTGGGATTGAAAGATATCTTTGATTTATTAAGATCAAGGTCTATGTTTGAGCATAATAGAGATATAAATACATTCATACCATGGTAGGCAAACGAGATAGTAATTGATTAAATGGAGTTAAAGGTTGATTGATTGAATAGGATGGGTTGGTTTAATGTTTTGAACTAATGTTTGATTGGTGAGGACCAATTTGTGTATCTAGGTATAAGATAGGTGTAGAGATGTGTGTGACATGGTAGTCAAATTGTGTGTGACATGGTTTATATGATGTCAAAGGTATTATTTTTTTAATTTTGAAGAATAAAATGGTTTAAAAAATGGAGCTACGGAGCCCAAGTTATGGGTAAAATAGAATTTTGATTTGAATGAGAAAGTGGTTTGATATAGGAATATTTGACTAAATATTGATTCATTTGTGCATTGACTAATTTGAGATTTGGAGCTCTTAGAGTGGAAGACATGCTGAGGAGATGAGCACCTATCATGACCTAGTTTGAGTAGTTGGTAACCCAGATTGAAGTTGGTAGAGAGATTACCCTGGTAAGTAGTGAAATGTACATTTTAGGCTTGTTTAGGAGCTTATTTTTCATGGTTTTGAGCTATTTTTAGGAATTTTAGGAAATTTTGACTAGGTTCAGCGCTCTTATCCAACATCCAACACTGTTGTCTAGGATCTAGTGATTTTGTCAAGGTTTCAGTGCTCCTATCTAACACTACTATCTTGTATCCAACGTTGTTGTCCTAGAGGTTGGATTTTTGAGGCTAAATCTTGGTTTAGATGTATTATTGTTTGGTAATTTATTTTGGCATGGTGAACTGATGCAGTTGTTGTTTGCTAGGATTTTGACTTGTAATCTATTATTATTTACCTTGGATTTTTAGTTAGACTGGTTAGCTGATATATATTGTGTTCTATTATTGTGTAGGGCAAGGCATGGATGAGAGAGTTTCATAGAGGCCAAGTAATGGAGACTCTGAGGTTGTTACCTTTATCAACTGATGAGCATGTTGTTATAGATAGGCCTAGGTTGTGTCATGTATGTGATCTAGGTACAGTATAGTGGGATAGATATTTGATCACCACCTTATTTAAGAGGTGGAATGTTGATACATGTGTATTTATCTTCCTACAGGGGAGATTATTGTGACCTTGGAGGATGTGTATCAAATTCTACATTTGCCAATTAGTGGGTGATGATTGTCTTTACAAGATGATATGGGTGTGGATGCCATTTATCATGCATCGAAATACTTTATAGGGGTGCCCATAGGAGCAAATTAGAGAGGTAGTGATAGTGATATATTACTGCCAGTTATTGTACAGTCAAATGTTTTGCATTTGTGGAAGTGGTTGGTTGTATTATTAGCTTATTTTATTATTGTGGATGGTAGTGAAGTATCTATTGCTTATAGGATGCATAGAGTGATTTGAAGCATTAAGATGTATAGTACTACGTTTTCATGGGGGAAGACTATGCTTGCCCATTTATATAGAGACTTATATAGATTCACATAGGAGTTATTCAGTGGTGGTGTGGGTATAGCCACTTTGTTACATTGTTGGGCTTATGAGCACATAGCAGTTGTGCAACCAATTGGATTGTCGAGGGTGAATTGGGCATATTCACAGCCATTTTATGAGTAATGGATGAGTGATTTGGCTATTCTATCTCCCAAGATAGATCATTATAAGAGGTTGCTAGATAGATTAGTGGCAAATGATATCAAATGGAGGCCTTACAAAGGATTTCCTAGATGGCCAGAGGATGGAGAGCAATTGTGGTACATCAGAGTGAGTTTTTGGTTACATGATCATTGGTCTGGAGTTTATACGTACTTTTAGTATGAGTATGTGACTAGGTAGTTTAGTTTTAGACAGGATGTTCCTATTGCAGTGTGGGTATGGTTGAGGAGTGCATGGGTACCAGTGAGAGTAAGGGCTCATGGGAGACCTAGCAAGGTTGATTTGGCACCATTACTTGTGGATGCATGAGATGTGGTGATATAAATTCTTGATGTAGATGATGTGGGATGTACTGAGGGGTATACTTCATGGTGCACTAGGCATCAGTGGGCTCCATTATATCCTATAAATGGAGTGGATGTTCTTATATATGAGGATCTTGAGCTAATCCATATGATGGGAGGTAATCAGTGATTTGTATTTTGCATTTTACCTATGTTTTTACTTTAGCTTGGATTTGTAAATATGTATCTAATGTAATGTTGTACATATTATGTGTGCATGTGGAGTGGGAGGTGTACAGGGTAAGGCACCTGTTAGGGTTAGTGTTGGGGATGATGTGTTCTGGGAGACTATCATTGAGTCTACACTACATGAGCTTACATGGTATGTTCCTAATGATGTTGTGGATGAGGGTTTGATAGAGAGAGTGACCATTATGGTTGGTGTGTAAGCTCATTTGTTTGACTAGGCTGCTATAGCTACAACTACCTATGTTAAGGTAGTGAAAGAGAGAGATGAGTTGAGGGTTGACCAAGATAGGCATAGGATGCCTCCTCTTGATTATGGATTAGTGAGCTCAAAGATTATGGATGATTATATGGATCTTTAGTGATTACATGTAGACTTGCATGATGTGTATGGTTATTTATTGGTACAAGAGGCATTCAGGAGCTCAAGGAGGTGAAAATTCATCAAGTGATAGATAGGATTATGGGACTAGTACTGAAGGAGAGAGTGAGGGCATGAACCCTATTTATGATTGACTATATTTTGATATGTTATGTACTTGAAAACTTGGTTATATATATAGATGTTGGTTTGATTTTGAAATTATGTGTATTTGTGTTATGGATTCTAGAATATACTGATATTATAATATTATGATTTTGAAATAGTTGATTTGATATTGATGTTGAATTCGCATATGCTTAGTAAATGATACATGGGATATGTGATGTGATTGGTTTGATATATTTGGAAATATAGCATTGTTTATGTTTGATCTATAATTATATGTAAGCAAAAAATTGTTGGTTTTTGTAACTGATAAAATTGTTTAGAGAATTTGATTTAAAATTGGTAGAAGGGTTTGGATAAGTTTGTTTTGGTCATATCTAGATTGGATAGTCTAGTTTTGGCTAGGGATGGTTATCTACAATCAAGAATGTTAGTTTTTAGTAGTTGGAGATGTAATATAGGATGATGTGCATATTACTTCTCCAAAAGTGGCTCAAGAATATAAAGGTTAGCTAGACCTTTTGCTCTATCATTGTCATGCTAAGTGAAGCTATGAACTGATGCTAAAATGAATGTATATTGTATCACACTGTGCTATATCAATATCTAAACCCTATCGACCAAGAGAATAAGTGCCCATACTGCTCATGATGTGTAGGAATGTCCTTTATAGCTAATACTATCTAGGAATGTACTTTTTAGCTGAAACCTATGTTGAGGGATCATTTAATCTTAATCGTAATCAGTTGTTACATGAGATAGGACCCTAAAAACTTGGTTGTAATGAATATCTCTCTAAAGTATTACTTTGTAGTGTGGGTTCAACTAGTCTTAATCATAGTGGATTTCTATGTGAGATATGACCCTAAAAACTTGGTTACAATGAATATTTCTATGGAATAGTATTTTGTTATGGTGCTTATGACTCTAGTAGATATGTATATGAAATTGCATTATGTATACCATGGACTACACTACTATATGTGGGTTGCTTATGTTGTACTAGTTTCCAAACTTTTTGAATAGTTGAAATAAGATATATTTTAGGAGATTTTATCATAAAACTTGCATAGCACTCATGATGAGTGATCGATGATTCTTGTAAAATAATGTCCTAGGATGACTCAATCATGGAGGAATGAGGTCTAGGGTTCCATAATGGAGGATATCTTTGTGACCCTTATGTAAATGCTATAAGACCATCATCAACACATCTAGAAATGAAATCTTGGAGTCCAAAATAGTTATCATCATTGTGTCCAAAAATATGATGATAATTAAAAAAGAGTCAATGTGGTTGTCTATATAAGAGATGCAGATCTCATCGGTGAATAGAAGGTAATGTGATTAACCTCCTATCTAGTAGTGATGATAAAATTATAGATGGGCTATCCCACTCTAAATCAAACTATAGTGGTGCTTTTCTATAGTTCTTTATAGTGCATAATGTAGGTTGTATTCTAAAGACTTGATATTTGTTCTTGATTAGTTGCTTTTCTAGTTGTGGTCTCATGTCTTGTCTAGGACATGGTGGATGTTGAGTGATAGGAGTTATATCTAAAGATGTTGCTATGAAGTCTAGAATGATCTGATCAACTGAATCTACCTCAATTAATCCCAATTTCTTTTCCAAAGCTAGAATTGTGTAACGTAAATATCTAAAACAAGGCTCTATCTGATATAATAGATGTTTGAGAAGAGGTTGATGAAGGCCCTTGATGAAGATATGTTGAATGTCTACATCTGTTGGTTTATATATCAATCTTAAACAATGAGCCTTGAATCTTAAGATATACTCATTAATTGCCTCTAAAGAATTTTGATGTAGTGTGGTAAGCTTCTCATATGTAACACAAGGGCCTATGTTTACAATGTAGTTTCTAAGAAATGCCTCCTCTAAGTCATCATATGTGTGCAATTAACCAATAGGGAGTAGATGAAAGAACCAATTATGTGTTTCCCCCACTAATTTCTGCTAAAATAACTTGAGTAGAATCAAAGGGCTTGCATGAGGTGGCAAAGCCTTCTGAAAGGAATGAAGATGTGCGAATGGATCTCCAATTCTTTCAAAGTGAGGTGATGATGGTGTTTAAAAATGCTTAGGCAATGTAGCTTTTATGAATGTCTTTGAAACAAGGTTACCATGTAGATCATTGGCATCCATACAAGATTTATAAAAAAAAAATCCAAGGTAAGGAGATGTACTTGGTGTTGTAGTTCACCAACTACCTACATCAAAGAGATGATCTCTTAGGATGGTACATTAGAATCTTGAAGTGATTCATTTAAGCTTTGAATTTGATTATTAATTTTAACCATGGGAATGCTACATTTGGCAAGTGGATCATAAAGAGGGGGTGTGCTCACTTGAACCTTTGGAGTAATGGTAACTTGGACCTTACTAGAGGGATGTGGGCTACCATTCTCTTTAGGTGAGGGGTGGCTTGGGAGATTCATTGGTATCTTTATTTTTTAGTGAATCACATTCTAATTTAGTAAACGATGTGCTATTAGCATTAACATGTGAATCATTTGACATAGAATCATTAATAAAAGTAGAAACATCATTTGGAATTACATTAATTTTGAGAGGAGTGAGAGAAGGGTTAGAAACATGAGATGCATTTTCTTCTTCACTATATGTATAGTAGTCATCATTATTCCATGCATTATCACAATCTACATTTTGTGCATTTAAAATAGAAGAATTTAAAGTAACATTTTCATATTCACTTTCAATCTCATATTCATTTGCATGTTCACTATCATATTCATCATCACTTTCATCATTTCTAGGGAGAGGTGTAAGAGAAAGAGTTAATTTCTTTCTAATATATAATAAGTTATCATTAGAATTTGAAATATCATATGTATCTATGCTATCCATGGATGAAGTATATGCATTTTCTTCATTTTCAACATGAGAAGTGAGAGTAGAAGAGTTACCATTTGAACATTCTTTTGAAAGAGTTGAGTTAGGAACACATAATGCATCATTTGAATTGTGCTTTGGTAATTTGATTCTATTACATCTATATTATTGTATTTTGAACATAGTAGTATCAAAAGGTATAGAGAGATTAGCTTCATATGGAAACAAATCATCACCAATAAGAGGTTCACTTGGAAATGCATGATTATTTTTTGCATTTTGTACATTGTGCCTAGGAATAAAAGAAGAAATAAAAGAGATGGGTTTAAGAGAAAAAGACTCATCTATTTGTAATTCACCCTCATCATTACGTACATCACCATATCCTTCATTAGAACAATAGTCATGATCTTCACTATAAATGAAATCATTTTCTATAGTTTTAGCTAATGTGCAAATTTGAAAATTTGTCCAATCATTGTCATAATTGTAAGAAAATTTGAGAAATTTATCTAAGGGATGAGAATAAAGAATTACCTTTGTGGAAATTTAATCATAAAAGAGAATTTTGAGAAGTACTATGAAGCAAATAAATGCACAAAGAACTACTAACATTGAATTTTGAAAATTACTTTTGATAGCCCAAATAAATTGCAATAAATTCAAATTATTTTTCTAAAAATTGTAAGGGAGGGAAATTTGAGGTTTTTAAGACCTAGTTTGGAAGTCTAGGATATTTAGTTAGGGTTTTAGAATTTTTGAAATTTATGCAATAATTTTAAATTCTAAAAATTGTTGGAAATAGGATAAATACATAAAAAATTATACAAAATTTAGAAAACTATTTTAGAATTTTAGAAAACTATTTTAGAATTTTTGCAAATCAATTACCTTGTAAAAAATTATTTCAAAATTATTATTTTCAGAATATTAGAGTTATATTCTTAGGTAATAAAGGTATAAAATATGCGGATAATTCTAGTTTTATGTAGTGAAATATAGGTTTATGCTAATTTGATGAACTTATCTTACATAGGGAAGAGAAGACAAAGAAAGATTAACTTAGTTGGTTTTATGTTGAAACTGGTGATTCTAAATCTGGAATCGAAGGAGCAAGACTAGGATAGTGTCTAAATTTTTGATTTAGTCACTATTTTTTGATTAGTTAGGAGCATTGGAAATAAAACACCCTAATGTTTGATGTTATAGTCCTTTCCTAATGATATTGTCTTAAGGCTAAAATATTTTTGGGTTCTATTCATCTACTCAGTATGACCCTATGTACCAAATTTTAGGTCTTAAAAGTTATTAGAGATCATTATAGGTCTATTTCAATCTTCAATACCTATATTAGTCTACACACATGGAAACAATACATAGAATCAAAGCAAAAGGGGGAAAAATTGGGTTGTGGGAAGAATGATCACATAATCAAGAACCCCTGCTATTTTGATTACTGCCTACATTAACCCTCAAGCTAGGGTCTCAGATCTAATGTAGTTCTTCCTTAGGGAACATGCATAATCAATGTGCATGATTGATGCAAAAATAAATTTCACCTAGGTCATTCTTTGATCAAGAATTCAAATCTAAGTATGATGTAGAGAAGTTGAGTTATACTATTGATTGATTTTATGATGTCTAATGTGCCAAAATAGTAAGTGCTAGATATAAAATGCCTTGTGTAGTCCTTTATATAAGAGACTTGCTATTTCAAATTTGAGAGATTTATTCATATTTAGAAGACATTGGAAAAATTAGGAATGAAGCAAATAAGAGGGGTAAGAATCATCCTATAGAAGAAACTGACCATTAAAACCAAAATTGTGCTTAGATAATAGCATAAAAAATTGGACACCCTAGGTTTCAGCACTATAGTCCTATTTGGGTGATGTTGTCTAGGGGGTGTGAGACCTAGGGGGATGGGTTTGGGTTTAAAAGAGGTGCTTGGGCCTAAAAGAGTTAAGTCTAGAAAGCTATAAATGACTGGGAATAATAAAAAAGATGTCTAAGGAATGTAGTAAGACCAAGACAAGTCAGAGAAAAGGACTTGGCTAAATGTGAATAAAAACTCATATTCTCCAGCTGGAGTCTCCAATGAAAGGACTTTTAAAAGACATAATATGTGTGTTTTCTTGACCAATTTAGGGTGTATACAGAAAGATGCGTGAAAATAAAAAACTAGATTGATTGCTAGAAATTGAAAGATGCTCATTTATTTATTTATCTCGTTTATGAATTCAAATAAAAATAATTAGATGTTTGAGAATATGCAATAGGAAATATTTTTATAACTTCAATTAATGAAATATGCATAGTTGAAAATAATATATCTGAAATCTATTATTTTTTTTGTTTTTAGATTTGAAATGTATAGCTAAAATGATCTAATAGCTGAAAATACAAACAAATAGACTTATTTTGAATTGGTAGCTATGCATAGCTAACTATGAATTAAAAATGCAAGTAATTGGGAATTAATTAATTTTTGTAAATATTCTTGTATCATTTCAAATTTGATTGAATAAAATCTGAAAGAAATCTAAATAATGAAATGAATGGGGAACTGAACTCTTTTTATGATTTTAATTTTTTTTAGAGGAATGTTAAATGATAATGAAATGAATGTAAAATAAAATTTTCTACTTGTAATGTTATTCTAAATTAATTTAAACATTTTTTATAGTTTGCTTGGTGAAAAATCAAATTAATTTTTCCATACTACAATTCTAATGGGCTACTAGAAATGAAAATAATAAGCAAGACTTGTGGGTGAATAGATTAGAAGAAATATGTTAGGGAGAAGTTGCATGCAAGTAATGGGTTGTTGAAAAAATAATGTTGTGTGTGTGAAGTTGATGCAGGAATATTCAAGGGTTGTGTAATCTTATATAAACCCAAAAAATAGAAAAAATGAAAAAATAAGTAGCTGGGAACAACAATTTGATAGCAACAAAATAACAAACAAAAAGAAACTATTTTTGAAGAAAAAATCACAGGTTTGGGGTGTTTATTTTACTAAAATGAATTTGAGGAGACATGGGATGTGTCATAAGTGGTTAGGGAAAGAATGTCACGAAGGTGAGAAAAGAGGAAATGACATAAACATGATGCAAGGAAGGGAAAAGAGAGCTACAACATAAAAAAAGAAAGAAAAAGTTGTAGGTGAACTAATAGGACATTAGACTATGTTTGGAGATGTTTCCCTCCATGTTTATACTCTAGATCTTATAAGATGCATAGTTGATAGTATGTATGCTATTTTAAAACATTGTTATGTCTCCAAATCAATAAAAAGAGTGTGTTTTCCTTGGTGAATGTTTGTAAATATTAAGATAAGTTGTGTTATTTATATGTGTGTGTTCCCAAACCAAGTGTAACAAAATTAGAGGTTATTCTTAAGTGGATACATTCTTTGTGCTTGCACCAGAAGTGGTAAAAAAAATTATTTTTATTTTATAGAATTTAAACAAAGAAATAAACAATAAAAAAGAAAATGAATGGCTCTTAGGAGGATTTCACATAGGCTATTTCTTCTAAGTAAATAATTTTTCAAGGGGATATATAGGTGTGAGGGAAGAAACAAAATAATTCCAAGAAGAATTCATCTACACAAGAGGAATGGAGGCACTAGCTTTGAATAATTACCATGTATTCACATAGAGAAGCTATGAAGAGATGAACATTACTTGAAATCACATAGAGGTTTTGGAAATTTTAAAGAAATGGAAAATACAAAGTTAGAAGTAAAAAAAAAGATATGGAAGTTTATGTAGGATGAAAAAGCATGGGTGAAGGTTATGGAACAATCTATTGATTTTTCAGATCATAAATCCAATTCAAAAGTTTTAATTATTGCTATGACACACATGAAATATTTTTGTTTATTTTTGATTTTCTAACTATTATTTAACAAAGGAAATATAATCTAACAAAAATCAAGAAAACAAAACAAATAAACCCCATAACTTGTCAAATGTTGATGGCAAATTAGAAGTGATTTGTTTGATGAGAATCTCTAAATCTATAAGTTGCTACCTCCTTATAATTTCTTAATCTGAATCAAGTATTTTTTTCAATAAGAAGAGTGTGGTAGAATTAAATTGTGACAAATAATGAAAGGAAGATGTAGAAATACTATGGATAGCTCACATAAATGATAGAGTACAAGTTGTCCATTCTTGGACTTTCCTTTCCAAATGTAAATAAGTGTGAAGGAAAATTGTAATATCTTTGTGTTTGAGATTCAAGAAAACAACAAGTGCAAGAAATTCCTTCTTAAAAATTTTGATTCAATTTTTTATGTAAACAGATTTATTTTTGAAGAATGGGGTAATTGGGATAATTGAGGGTTCACTAGAATTGATTGAGAGTTCACTAAGATTTATTGGGAGTTCACTAAGATGGATTAGGAGTTGACTGGGGTGATGAATAACTAATTGGAAGAATCACAAGCAGAAGTGTAGTGGTGAACATGCTAAACACTTCAAAACATGTGTCCCAAGAATTAAATTGCAATCCTAAAAAAGATGATTGAAATGTCGCTTTAATCAAGATGTAGTTTTAAGACCATTTTGACTATTGTGTAAACCACCATGGTGGCTTCACAATTGTTTTGATGTTTTTACCATGCATCTTAAAATTATAAGTTTAAGAAGGTTAAAGCCCTTATTTTATAAGTATGATGCTTCGATAAGGTTTATAAAGTAGCAAAAGTGAAAAATAAGGAGAAAACTAAGTCTACACATGTTTTTTTGTTCATAATTCCTTACATAATCATGGGATTTTTTTTTGAAATGTTACATCATGTAAAATTTGTGTTAATGGGTGAATGTGAGAACCAAACCACCTTTTCAAATGTATTTACCACATGGATAGAATCACGATTTTTTTCTATTGTATAATTTATTTTACATTGTTCCATGGTTAGTATATTTTGGTATCAATAACATTAAAAAGAAATAAATTATGAATTGGCACATGTGTGCACTAAATATGGATTTATAGGTTATAACGATAAAAAAAATTAGCTATATATTTCTTTAGAATGTAATATAACAAGTTCAACTTCTGCATAATTGTCTGTGTATTTACTAATCCCTACATCTAGTTAAAAATATTGTAATAGAGCTTTACGCTCATAATATATGCATATATATGATTGGTGTTCCACTTGTTATAAATAATTATGATGGAGAGTCAATAGAATATCTAATTATGATTCCTTATGTTTATCCTTCATTTTATGGAATTCTATGTATGAGCGTGTATTTTATGTGTAATCTTTTTGTTAAGAGTTTTTTTAGTATTTACTAGATTTAATTGTTGTGTAAGTGCATTTCCTTAGTAAAATATCTATGATCGTAGTCTAGATGTTGAAAACTAATATTTATTTATAAATCCCATAAATTTATTCCTTAGACCGTAGGGCTATCCTTTTAATTAGCATGTTCTGGTGAATCCTAGGAACTGCTACTAACAATGGTGCAGTGAGCATGGAACTCACTAGCCAAGGATATGTTTTGATGGCTACCTAGTCAAAGAGAGGTATAAATCTAGCTAGAACAAAAGATTCATAATTTTTTAGAGGGAGAAGCACAAATAATAGAATGTATCATGAAATAAATTATACAATAACACATATGGTGAGATTCATGAAATCTTTTAGTGTGAATTACCTGGATTATTAACTAATTGGTTGGCTCACTTAGAATATCATTATTTTTGATCTAGATATATGAATGTTATTGTATGGATTAAAGATATGATAGCGTGGTTGTATAACCAAGATTTTGGTTGGACTCATGTGATTGACCACTAGATTACTGATAGCATTAATTGATATATCATCGAGCTCACAATGTAGGGGTACATAGATTTTGAAGTGGTAAAACATCTATTTATTATGGGGATAAGAGGTAAATTATTGTAATGACTGTCATTATTGATCAAAATGTTAGTTGTAGAAAAGGCCATGGAGCTTATTCTATCTAGCATGGATTAGTCACTCTAAGCATTATGGGGATGTGTGTGATGAAAGGGTGAATGGCATCATAGTAAGTAGAGAGAACTTGAATTTGAGTTTAGAATGGAGAACCAAGAGGAGAGATATTGGAAGAAGACTCTAGAGTTAGAAATAGTGTTGTGATAATAGAGATAGTGGAATAAATAAAGAGAGACATAAGAACTTGTGAATATAAAAGGATTTATAATAGCATATAATACAAGAGTGAGAGATAAAGAAGAGAAGATGAGCAAGGAGATGAGTGAAGTAAGGATCCTAGGCCTAGTATGGAAAGAGAAAGATAAGTTGAGAAAGATCAAGTGAGAGAATAAGAGGAATTTAATAGTGTATAAGTAGATCAAGTTATTAAAAGTTCATAAACATATAGAAGAGTATTACATAGTAAATAAATGATATTATCATATATTCACAAACATAACATAGGTTCAAGTTCTAAGAAATATGTTTTTAGAAGTACAAACTATTCACCATGGGAACACACATCCCCCAAGCCTAAGTTTTTTTAAAATCACAAAAAAAAACAATACAACTTTGGAAGACAAGGAATGGAAAGGACCATTTACTAAATAAGTTCATCAAAAACGAATTGAGGCACAAAAGCTAGCACACCGTGCACCTGCATGCAATTTTACTAAACAACAGAAGAAGAGTATACAAGCTTTAATATTGACAGAGACAAACCCTATGATTATTGCACAAGAAAAGGAATTAATTAGTTATATTGAAATCCTAGAATAAAATGAATACGATGAAGATACTTCTCAGTTTGATTCATCACCAAAATGAGTAGGAACACAACAAGCATTGAAATCATAGGTATTTCCATCTATTTTAATAACAATAAAAATATTTCCCTCTATTATATTAGATCCAAAGACACCATTTTTTCAAAAACCAACTATGATACCTATGAAAAATAGTAGTATGACACTTCATTTGGGAGCCTTTATCATTTTGGCACCTTATGATGGGTTTGCAGACCCATAACAGTACTTTCTCACTTACAACATGAAGTGGCAAGCTAAAGGAATTATTGAGGATGTAGTAAAAAAGTGTAAATCTATTGGATCTTTGAGTGTTCATGCATTAGAATTCATATACCATAGAGATGTAAATAAAAAATACCTATATCAAATAAAAGAGATGTTTATCACAAAGTTTAAAATCATAAAGTGTTCAAGTCAAACCATACAAGATTTGAAAGAATTCTGACAAGGAGTAAAATAAATTATTTGTGGATATGATCATAGGTTTTTTGATGTGATGAAAAAATTAGAGTTTGTTCTACAAGAAAAGGATAAATTAGCCTAGTTTATGGAAGGGCTGAAAATAAGAATATGGTTTGCCATTACACATACTTACTTTAACACTAAGGCAGATGCAAGGGCAGATATGATTAGAGTTGAATAGATTGAAGACTATGGTGATGCATCAACCTCAACCTCAAATATAGAAAATTCTCTATAAAAATTACTAAGAATGATATATCAATATAAATATATGAGAGATAGACCTAAGTCAGGCCTATGGTGCATAGAGTGTAGAAAGGAAGGGCATAATAGAAATGAGTGCCCAAGAATCAAAATAGATTTTTCCAAAATCTGTAGAGTAATAGAACATGGACATCTCACTATAATTTACTACAATAGTATGTCAAGAATCCATATAACTTGTATTGTAACTTATATAATTCACCTAATCATGATGTGAATAATTGAAAATATCTCCAAGAATTAAAGGAAGACATTATAAAGAATGTGTTTGTGGTTTCCACTCAAAAAACAACTACTACAACCCAAATGACTCCCAAACTAGAAGTGAGCATGGATAGTATAGTGTAGTCAGGTGTGCCATGGGCTTCAAAGGCATCTCAACATCAACCTTTATGTAGGGATAGTTGTAAATCTTCAATGCAAATGTGGACACCTCCATCCTAAAACTGGACACCCTAGATTCCCTAGACACAATAAGCAACTTGGGTACCATCATTTTCAAAGTATCAATATAGTGGGTATGAGGGCCTATAGCTAAAATAAGGGTGGAATTCTAAATAAGCCTTTGGGATATTTCATTCATAAAAACAAAATGTATGGGGACTTCAAACAAATAGAGGTGGATATAGAGGAGGAAATAGGGGAGGATACCATGGCAGTCCACAAGGAGGTAGGGCAAATAATAATCAATGACCTTCAATCTAGTGTTATATGTGTGGAAAATTTAATCATATATAAATAAATTATCCTATGAAACCTCAATGATAGTCCTATTATGTTTATTTTAGGGTCTCTAATCAACACAACACAAAGGATTGTCTAATTTTGGAGAAACAACACATGAACAAGGTTGTAAATAATGTGAACATGGTTAACACACAACCCTGAGAGGATGATTTTTTTCAAGCTATTACACACTAACAACATGTAGATTAATAATTGACACCTTTGTAAATGCTGAGAAATCATGGGATAAGGAAATCTTGACTAGATAAGTATCTTGAACTAGCCATTTAGAAAGGATTAATGCACAAATTTGCATATATTCTAAGATAATATAATAGTAGGAGACCACTAAATATGATGTTGAAACTATTGATGCATAGATATATGGATAAATAGTACACATTTTAAGATAAGATGCTATTTTCACTACCCTGATGGACCTCATGAAGTTACTTAGCACACTACAAAAATAAGACATATTGTAGAACATCACCAACCTACTGGAATGTGCAAAGAAAGGCCAACAACAGACTGATAAAATGATCTGGTATGTTAAGACTAAAAAACCTTGGGATAATAATTCTAGGATGGATATTTAAATAACAAGATATGAAATACCCAATGTAATATTTGATTTTGGAAGCACAGTCAACATGATCCTGAGATCAACATGGGTTACTTCTGGGCAACTTGTACTAAGTTATAGTCCCATTACTATTAGAATTATAGATTATGGATGAGTTGAACTTATTAGTCATATTGAGGACATGGAAATCAAATTCACAGAGTTGAGTCTCTGTAGTGACTTTGAAGTCATAGATATGAAGATAGATGAGACTCACTACCCTGCATTGATTGGGAAGAAGTGGGCATATGATGGTCAAATGACCATCAACACAGTTATAAATTAACTAGAATCTCATCAAGGAGACAAAATCATAGTAATTACATTAAATAAATGTGGGCAAAAATCATATTACATCCCCAAAGATCCAAATTCACCCCATGTTTGTGGGGAAAGTAGCTGGATGAAAGTGAACAAATAAGATAAATAGATAAATCTAAAAGTTCTTGCATATAGTTTCTTCTATGACAACACCATTCCACAAACACAATATTTGTACAAGGACCAATTATTATGTAAACCTACCCAAATCATCTATAAATCAAGCAATTGGAATCAAAGGATGTACAGTCAATGTCCATTTAGTCACTAACTTGGTCTGACATAGATTTTGTATAACAGACTAGTCATATGAATAAAGATTACATATATCTAAATCTAGAAGGCATATTACCTTGGGATATAATTTTTGCACTGAGTGGGGATTTGGATACACACATTCTCAATTGGGTTAAGGGAGATCATGAGATATGTCCTCTAAAGAAGGTCTTTGCAATGGAGTGCCAAATGCCTCAATATTTTTCCATTGAGGATTTTGAGTAGATTATTATTTGATTCTAACATGTACAAGATATTAACCATAGATTGAACACTATTAATTATGCATTGAAGGGGATTCTTGTGAACTAGTGTTTAGTCCACTATGATAAACAATTGAGTTGGGATGTAGCATGTAAATTAATTTTAGCAAGATTCTAATTACCAGAGGTCATTATAAAATATTGGCCAATGTTCAAAGAAGGATACTATCTATAATTTCATAAATATTAGTGTATTCAAACCTAGAGGTTAGAAGATGTAGCTCTTAAGTACTGGGTATATGTTTTCAAATATACCTTAGATTTTCTTCCAATCACTTGGTATATATATCAAGAGTGTAGGTGAGAGACTAAGCATTGGCCATAAGTGCAAAGTGACTTCATTCAAACATTAATCTTTGAATATGATAACCTATTGATGCACAAATCATTAAAAAAAGTAAATATTTTTCTATGTGAGGAAAGGGATGAGGACTTAGATGTTGTATTTGAGTCATCTTCATAATAAAACATAACCTATGACTTAATTGAGGCCTTATAAATTGATCAAATTTAAAAAGGAAAGGAGCCAATCTTTGTTTAACCTTTCCATAAGATACAAGATCAAGATGATGAAACATTTAATTTGGGTAGTGAAGATGACATGGATTTAGTTAATCTATTTGAATTGGAATGGGAGCTTAAACCACTCCTAGATCTAGTAGTAGAGCAAACAGAAGAAGAAAGACTATGACATAACAATATTCCAAAGAGACAATCCTAGAAGAAACTATGTGACTCTATCCTGAAGGGATAACACAACATCTATCAATAACCTTTAATGGAACATGTGGGAAACATTGGAACAAAGGTCATTCCCAAGCTAGTGCATATTGGATATTATTGGTCTCAGGAAGACATAACATAATTTTTGCATCTCTTAAGGGATTACCAAGATGTATTCCCTAATAAATTCATGAGGTTAAGGGTGTGGATCCATCCTTAGGAAAAATGCACTTTTAATTAAAGGATTTCACATGTCCAATTAAGAATAGACCCTACCAATTGAATCCAAACATGAAAATTAAAGTGAAAGTTATATTGGGTCACATGTTGTAAGTTGGTATCATATTTCCTATAGAGAAATCTGATTAGGTTAATCCCATGGTCATGCAACCTAAGAAGACTGGTGAGATTTGAATATGTGATTGAGGCCTATGTTAATGATCTATTTCCTATTCCATTCAAAGATGAAATTATAAAGGTAGTTGTAGGACACAAAGTGTATTTTTCATAGATGATTTTAGTGGATATCATCAAATCTCAATCACAGAGGAAGATAGAGATAAGACTACTTTTACAACTAAATGGGGTTCCTTTGTATACAAGGTAATGCCAATTGGTTTCAAGAATGCACCTATGGTTTTCTATAAAGCTATAGTAATTGTATTTAAATATTTTATCCATGAATTTTTTGAGGTCTATCTAGATGATGGGGTAGTATTTTATTTGTTTATAAATCACTTGTCTAAACTTAGATGTTGGAGAGATGTAGAGGGCTACGAATATCACTAAATTTAAAGAAATGTTTATTTTTTACATATTTTAAGGTTTTATTAGGTCATATAGTTTGCAATAAGGGTATCTTGGTAGATCAAGCCAACATCATAATAATTATGGGAATGCCACCATCTACAAGTTCCACAGAGGTATGATCTTTTCTAGGACAGACATGATACTATAGGGAGTTCATTAAGGGGTATGCAGCTATATCTTCCCCTTTAAAGAAGTTGTTGCTGAAAGGAACACAATTCATATGGACAAAGGATTGCTAAGGGACATTTATTGATTTAAAATAGAGACTAATGACTACACAATTTTGATCTTCCCAAATTGGAATAAACCATTACATGTATATTTAGATGCATCACAAATGACAGTCAGAGCAATATTAGCACAACAAAAAGAGGGGGTGGACCACCCTATCCATTTCATAAGTAATAAATTGTTTCATAAAAATAAAAATTATGCAACAAATAAATGAGAGGAATTATCAATGTTATTCACACTTCAAAAATTAAGGCACTACCTATTGGCAATGCCATTTGAGTTATTCACCAATCACTAGGCCCTGTGATACTTGGTTAATAAGCCCCTATCAAGACGTATTTTATGATGGTCGATGTTATTCTATGAATTCCAATTCTAGATCAATATTAATTCAAGCTAGGATAATGTTGGTTTACATCAGTTGAACAGAACAAATAATAGTGAGAAGCTAGAGAATATCCCAGATGAATCTCCTGACACACATTTATTTCATGTGTCTATGATTCTAGAGTAATTGAAATAAATTGCACATTCCCTGAAATAAGGGACATTCCCAAAGCACTATATATAAAAGGATAAGAAATGTCTCATTACCAAGGTCCTTCCCTATAGTATTATTGATGGATTCCTTTAATGTCTCATCAAGGATGATGTGATACATAGAGTTACACTAGAGCATGAGTGACCTCAAATATTGGAAGTAAAACATTAGGGGATAACTAGAGGTCACTTTAGAGGTGATGTTTTAGTAATAAAAGTGTTATAGAGTGATATTTGGTGCCCTTACTTATTTTAGGATGCTCATCAAGTTTCACAATAGTGTGATGTATGTCAATGAATGATTAAGCTAAATCAGAGAGATGAAATGCCTCTACAACCTATGTTTGTATAATAGTTGTTCGAACAATGGGGAATTAATTTTGTTCGACCTATCAATATACCCAGTAAACACAACCATGTGAGGTATATAATCACTACGATGGATTATTTTACTAAATGGGTAGAATCTACTGCAATAACTAGCTATAGTGTGAGGGACACTATGAAGTTCTTATATGAGAACATCATTACTAAATTTAGCTACCCCATAAAATTGTTAAGTGGTAGAGGTACACACTTTTCAAATAAAAAATAAATATCCTCATAGATAAGTTATTGATATCTCACCACAAAACTGCAACCTATCATCCCCAAGCAAATGGCCAAGATGAGGCTACGAACAAGTTACTTGGTAAGTTGCTCACCAAGGTATGTGATGTTTAGCACAATGATAGGGAGAATTGACATCATGTAGTGATATGGGTGTATCACACACACTAAAAAAATGTGATTGGTTTCACCTCATTCTAATTGGTCTATGACTTAGAATTGGTCATGCCCATGCATTATGTAGTACCCAGTTTGTAGATCATAATCATTATGCACATGGGTTATCAAAAATCCTTGACATACAAGCTAATTGAGCTAAATCACATGGATGAGGATAAATGCAGGGAATATTGGACATAAGAGGTGCATAAAAATATCTAGAAAGCCTAGCATGATAATAACCTATCTATGAAATAATTTCATGTGGATTAGTTGGTTTTGCTTAATGATAGTTGATTTAGACCTTTCTTAGGTAAGATCCATATCAGATGGAAAGGGTCATATGTCATCCAAGAGTTAATGCAGCTAGGAATCATGGTATTAAATGATTTTTAGGTTATTATTTTACCTATAAGGGTGAATGGTAGTATTCTCAAACCCTACCACTATCAATTTGTGTGCACATATGTCTCAAGTGCTAAAATCACACTAGGTTAGATTGGGATTCTTTTTTAGTTATGTTGTGTTGATTTGGTTTGTTCTATTTTTATTATGTGCTTAGATAAAAAGTGTGTCTATTAGTTTTAAAATTTGGAACAAATAACCATATAGTATGGAGATCCATTAATGGGGGAGTGTAATGACCAAGTGAAGCATCATGACAAAGTCAACTACGTGTGTCAGAATTTAAGTCTGGGAAAAACATGAACGATGAGATCCTAATCAAATAATGGATAAAAATTATTTTGGGTAAATTAATGACAAAGGAAAGAGAATGGATCAATATCAAGGAAATAATAATCAAGTATGACAGGTGAATGGAAAGGTAGATTTTCACATCACTTGGTCAGAAGCTCATAAAATGGGTGACAACTCAACAAAAAACATGCCAACTCAGTGAAATGTGATCTTTCTAATTAAATGATATTAAGAGTGAGATTGTAGGACATTTAAATCATTAGGATATGAAAGGTTTTGTGAATATATATAAATAGATCATATGGCTAATCAAGTCACCATTTTTTTATCATTGAACTTATAGCCTTCGAAACATTGAGTCATTGAACTTGAGCTTACAAAGATTAAGTATTTGATTTTGAGACTTAAAGCATTGAGATTTATAGTATCAAGAGCATTATAGTAAAATTTTCACAGATGCTCATACATTATGGATACTTACAAACATTCTCAATTTTAGAGAGGACTCACTATCATGTAATAAGATGATATTGATATTGGGGCTAATTTGTATCAAACCAGATTTATGGACCCAAATACATATCCTTCCATTAAACTCGTAGAAGAATGTGTATTTTATTTTGTAGGAGTTCAAGGAGCACAACCATTAACAATCACACTAGTACATAGACTCCATAATATGGATGTCAAAATTTTGATCTGATTACCCACATTCAGTCAACTAGGAGATATAATGGAGCTTCTACTCAGTATATTTAATAAAGGAAAGATTTATCTTTACTCAGACATCATTATTTATGTCAATGAACCTGCTATGGCATGCAAAATTAGGATGATGGCATGAGGAAGGCCTTTGGGTCCCTAAAATTCCAAAGTCCCACCTATTTTTCCAAAAAATTGAGATGTTTATAGTCAAGGTAATCGATGGATTCCCCTAGATGATATTCAAGACCAACTAGTTCACATTCTCTTAGAATGCATTACTACTAGATTTTGGAAAACAACCAAAACCACCAAAGAGGCAATGAAGGGAGTCATTAATATCACCCATCACATGATAAATAAAAGTGAGGAATTCAATTGGCCAAAGTTCTTGGTGTCTAAATTCATCAATAACATTGACAAAGTCATGACATCTATGAAGCAAACATTCTAATACCAATTCCTAGTTTTGTTTTTGGTCTTTACATAGTGGAAGTCTCTAGAGGGCATAATGCATATTGATGTTGACTATAGGCATGATATTGCATTCAAGAAGCTAATATATATGCAATATAGCACATTTTGAACATCAATGCTTATTTAATGCATGGTGGGATGAATTAGTAGAATTTTTTATCACCAACCCACACATTCCTCCTAATGTGATGAAGTACTTGGGCCAGCATGCAATGGTGACCATACTCCCTCAAGGAATGATCATCTAAATCTATGAACTACCTAAGGAACCATTTGCATATTTAATATTCTTCATTGACATGGTCATTGCATAGACAAAGGTCAACCATCAAAAGAATCTAGCTGCCCAACGAGTCACTCCTTTAAAAATAGTACCACTAGGTATTTCACTCACCATTACCACTAAAATAATAACTATAGGACCAAAATACCATAGGAAAAACAAGTTTCCTATAGACTAAAAATCACCTTCTCCTCCAAGGTGCAAGATAAGGAGCTAGAGGACCTGGTTGGATGATCCTAATGTTCCCCAAATTATATCTCAATTTAATAGGTTGGAAATTTAGGCAGATGAACAAGAGGTGTACAGGAAGATTATGACTAACATGGATAGATATTGGTATGATAAGGAGGAAGATAAGGGTTTTTTATTTTTTAAATAAGTGCACATGATCTAGATACAAAATAGGGTGCCATATTATCTATGGGTGAAATCACCACTATGTTCTCCTTTAGTTATTATGGATACAGTTGGAAAGGAGACCAAAATCTAAAAGATTCGAGAGGTGCTTTATGTATAATGAGGATTTGGTTTCTCCTCTTAACCTCACCCTTTTGATCCTCTCCCTAAAATTCCTTTAGGATCCATTACATGTAAGAAGCAAATTTTGTGACATTACAGACCATCCACTAAAGAGGAAGAAGAAGCAGCACCTCCTATAATGTCTATGTAATAACAACAATATCACCATGTAGGCATCCATAAATTATTCTTCCTCATCATAGTTTGATTATCACATCACTAACACTAAGGAGGTATATTTAGATGCAAAAATATAGGAGGAGGAACAACAAGTTATACATGAAGAAGTGACAAGGGAAGCTCAAATACAGACTCACTAAGAAGAGTGATGATGTGTCAAGGAAGAGGTGAAGTTAAAATTTGAAAGGGCCCAAGAAGCTTAGTGCTTCTAGAAAGTGCATGTGTAAGAAGCAAATGTCCCATAAAAAATAGACCAAGATGTGCATATGGAAATTATTCACATGCAAAAACAAGCAGAAAAAGAAGCTACATTTAAGGCTTAGTGCAAGAAGGAGGCCATATCAAAATTAATGGTAGAAGATAAATAAACTCAAGAAATAATGAATAAATAAGAATCTCATGAAGTAGATAAGAATCTAACAAAGGCCAAGGATGCAAAAGTTAAAACTACACAACAAGATAAGGTTGCACAAGACACAATGAAAGTTGAGGCCCAATAAGTAGAGCAAGAATCACATGCAAAAATCTCCAAGAAAATGGTGCATCATTTACATTCCACCATAGATAAGGTGATAGATAGGAAAAATAGAGCAACCAAAACCACATTATAGGATACAAAAGATGTGGAGACACCACGAGACCAAGGGGAGACTACAAGATCTCAAGTAGAGGATGTGCCAATGGGACTTCAAAATCTCATAATTTTAGATGTCCCTATGATATCCACCAAGTGGACCACTCTTTTCCCTTTCTACACTATAGTGCATTCCAGTGAGCACCTTAATGACTACATTAGATATGTATCCACATACAACTGAGGCTTATTTGTATTTTTTTCAACTCACTTTAGCCAAATAGGTTGAAGGGGCATTCATGTTCCACGAAGCCATTACATAGATAATAGCATCTTAAAAGAAGTGGGTCACACAACTAGGCCAAGACAACACTGACCTTTGACAATAGATAAGAAACATCAATGCTTTCATTAAGTATTCCTACCCATCACTCTATAATTAGGTTGTTAGCACCAGCCTTGTCTCTACTTCTTAAAAACTTCCTTTGTTGGTTGCGTATCTCACCAACGATTAACAAGCTCTCCAACACTTGTCCAAAATCACACAACATGTTCAAGCCATTAAATTTTAAATTGGATTTATTTATGAACTTATTACTACATACTATCTTGATATTGCAGTTGTGCTCAACCAAGCCACATAATTGACTCAGCAAATGTTGGACTAGAAGCAGTAGTTAGACATAGTCAGGGGTGGTGTGCAACCTGACTTCACTACCTTTACTAATTTGAAGGCAACCTTATATGACCAATATTCCATGTCTATAGGTATGGACATAGCTTTGTAGGTCTCTATTTAAGCTCAATATTTTGTCATGAAATAATTCTATACTTTGAAAAAATAGATGTTATAGAAAACTTTTGCATGGGTTCAAGCATAACACCATGGTAATAAACTTGCACATCTCCATGCAGACATCACCACCAAGATGGATATTGATCACACTAATTTTCCAACCATTGAGGATATAAATATTTGGCAACTTATATATTATCAAGCTCCTCTATGTGAATTGATACAAGTACATAGAAATTCTTATTTTCTTGGTAGTCTTATAAAACTAATTTTTTCAATCTTAATAGTTATCTCAAACCTTTGGTTGAAGTACCTCAATTTATTCCACCTATTCAACTATAACAAAATCTCAAATAATAGAAGACTACTATATCAAATTCATCATAGGGCACACCACTAATATTGCATCCACCATCCATCTCTATAGCATAGTAGATGCCTCTACCATCTAGATAGTTTCACCATAGGTGGGAAAATTTTACAATTTTACTACTTAGTTGTGTTGTATATTAGTGTGATATAGGAATTTGACTCAAGAAAGGATGGTTAGTATGGTGTTAGTTCCAAAACAAAAACAAAATGAAATAAATAGACTAATAGAATAACATCTCTAGGCTTAGACACTAGGGAGAGCTTAGTTAACAAAAGCAGATGGAAAGCACAACTAAAAATCAAGGGATTAAATACAAGAGTTCCTTCACCTTCCTTGGATGCTCCAAATGCTTTTTTAGTAGTGGGTTTCTCAGCTTTTGCTCATGAAGTCCTTGGTAATGGAAGCTTGGATACCTCCATCTCTCCTTGGTACCTTTGGCTTGTAGCTTGGCTTGGCTTGGCTTGAAATCAATTTGGCATGGTAACACTAGCTGCATGAAGTTTTTGGAACCAATATTGAATTATAACTTTACACAAATTAAGCATATAAATGATGTTGTGATGCTTCCTATTTATAGATTTTTGAGAATGATCATAATCAACCTCAACCGTCCATCTCAAGATTGAGATGTGTGGTTGAGGATTAATTCAATTTTTGGAATTAATTTTGTAATTATCCTCATCATGACATTGGAAGAAGGGTCAATTAAGAGGCATAGAGGGCATCATAGAAGGCATTGATGAGGCATGGAGGGCATGAATCCTATTTGTGGTATTTATGGCCTAGGGATGTCTTCCAAAGAAATGAGGTCACTTGATGATGCAGATATTTAATATTCATTTCCAAAATAAATTATTCAACAAGTTTCCATGGAATTATTAATTATGCCTTGATTTGGGTTAATTATCTCTTAAGCATGATTAATCAAGTTATTCACAAATTACTCAAATTGATTAGAATACCTTGTTATTGGTCCAAAATTTGACTGGATTGGAATTAGAAGTCATTATCAGATGCGTTAGATACATATTTCCATTTAGGATGTTGCCAACAACAAATAATAAAGGCACAAGTCTTGTGCAAAATATTTGATAGGAAAGAGCAATCTAGACCACGTAGGTCCAAATTTGGCATTTTGACTTGAAATGAACTAATCAAAGTTAGCTGGCCCATAAATTGCATTGCCCCATTTAGGGATACCCTGGCTAAAATCAGCACTTGAATATATCATTTTCACATCATTTTGCATGTTTTAGTGTTTTTAGGCAAATTGTGTATTTTAGATGGAAACTAACCAAAAGCCTAATTGGAGGTTATGGACGGCCAATTTTAGGTGTCTACAATTAGATCACATTACATTGCACAGCCAAGTTTGTTGAAAATTGAAAAGG
>JARHVA010010125.1:0-35000 GCA_037957365.1 Torreya grandis
TCTAAACAAACCTCCTATAACACCTACTCTAGACCAAATTATTCAAATTTTAAAACTTAACAAAATGGCAGGAAAATATAAATTTCAAAATCTAGCCTACCCCTAATACTTATAATCCCTTATAAAGCACTTAAAGGTGCATGTTTCGACCACTATCACATATATAATCATAATAAACAGGATTATTGACTTAAAAACACTTATTATTTAAAAATTGCTTGAATAGAACATCAAAATAGGTCATCCATATAGGATGCTCCTACATCATAATCCTGGGGTGTGAAAGAAAATTTCCATTAAAGTTTTTCAACTTGCCTTGATCTCTTATAAATTATTATTTCTATTTCTCTCCTCATATGTAATGGTATACCTCCTAGATCCCAAGGTCAATGAGTATCCCATAGACCTCTTTGTGTTTTGATCAACTCTATATTGCTTACTCTTTTGAAGTTAACTTCTTCTATATTGATCTTCCACTTGACCATATTTATCACCTGGTGCTTTTCCTGCAACCATCCTACACATGGGACATACAAGTCAAAGAGAACAAACTCCTATTTATCTCCTTGGAAATCAAAACACTCTTTTTGGCATGCTTCCTGTTTCCATGTTTGGGTTTGTTACTTTTGGGAATGTTGTTGATGGTTCCATCTTCTCTTCTACAATATCTTCAACTTATACAACCTCACTATCTACTTCTTTCTATTTTATACTCTCCACTTGATCTTTGACTTATTTTTCCTTCACCAACTCCCTCAACATGCTCACCTTCTCAACAAAAGCCTTCTAGATAGTCATTGTTTTGTATAAGGGTCAAATGGTAGGACATGTTTACAAAAAACTCCTTCAAAAATTTTCATATAAAAATAACTTACCTTGTTGGCCTGAGTGTAACAAATCCTTATTTCTTTCCATCAACTCATCAAAATGTTCTTCCATTATTTCATTATCTTTTGGCAACTTGTACTAGCTTGTCTCCTTCTTGACACTTGATTTTTCCTTATTGTAACTAAATTATTTGTTTAGATACCTCTTCCCTCTAAACAACATGACACTACCTGGTGTCTCTCTCCATGCATTCTCCTTCAATGCTTTTATTGTATGCATGTAGCCATCTTTATCAATGGTATATGTGTTATATCTCCCATCATAAAATGATATCCTATCATACTACCATGGTCTCCCAAGAATGATGTGTCAAACATCAATGGGAATAATATCACACAATATTCTATATTTGTATCCAATTATCTACAAGTCTACACAACACTATTCACACACTAAGACTTGGTAACCATTTTGGATCCAAGAAACCTCGTATGGGTTTGGATGCCTGTTTCATTATAAGCCTAGTTTAGACACCATCAAGTAATATACTAAGTTATTTTTACTACCATTATCCACTATAAATTTTCATCACTTACCTTTAATCTTGCACATGGTTCGGAACAATGTCTTTCTTTGTGGTGGTTCTCTCTCTTCTTGATTGGTCTTCAAGAGAACTCTCTTCATCAGCAAGCTTTCACCTATTTTAGGTTCCTCCACATATTTATTAAATTCATCTACATTCTCCTTTTCTTATTGCACCACCTAATTTATTTTATCACTCTAAGAGCTACCACTTTACACATCTTCAGGACACTCATTTGACCTATGCCTTACAATATTGTTACACTTGAAGCACTTGCCTGCAAATCATCCATTAGCTCTTCCTCTAACATATGACCTACCACCTCTATTATTTTAACCACATTTATTTGATGAACATAAATTCTCTAAATTACTATCCACTTCTTTGATTTGTCCTTGTCATTGACCCTTATTTCTTGGCTAGCATATTCCATCTTGTTGGCTTCTAGCTCTATAGTTTTCTTCCACCTCTACCTCTATTCAATTGACTTTTTCTTATGTAAAAATTATATTCTACCCTCAAGTTATCTTGATAGGCCTCCTCAATAGTCCTAGTTGCCAAAATACTCAACTCATATTAGATGGCAAACTTCAAGCCATTCATATATCTATCTTCTATAAGGCTTGCTTGAATGGTCAACTTGTAGAACTCCTCCATTTATTCCTTCATTATCACATATTTATAACTCATTATTTTTAGACTCCTAAACAAATGGGTCTGATAATCCTTAGACATGAACTTTCCCTTCATCTTGGCCACCATTTTATCCCATGACCTTATCTTGTCTTTGCCTCTTCTTATTCTCTCTTATTTGATGCCATTCCAACATAATGATGCATGACCCTTCAGCCTTTTTAATTAAATATTTATCTTCTTATTCTCGTTCACCACTTTTTAATCAAAGTATTTTTCCATGGCTGTGATCCAATAAATCTATTCCTCCATATTAAGATTGCCCTCATACATGAGAACCTCCATTTTGGGCTTTGAAGTCACCCCAAATACTAATATAATGAATATATCTTAAAATATTCCTTAATAACCTTCCTTTACTACTTATTCATGAGTAATATCATCCTCACCATCACTAACATCACTCTTACTTATCTCTCTTTGTTGTGTTAACTCCATGGCTTGAAATCTTGCTTAAAAGTTCCCCATTTAAACCACCAAAGTATCCACTACTTGTAACCTCATTTCAGTTGATATTTTTTCTCATCATCCTCTACTTACCATGATGTGTTTTTCATTCCCAATATATCCTAATATTTGACACCAAAGGATGTAGAGGATAGATCAATAATCTCTCTCTTTGTCTTGTTATAATGATCACTTCTTCAACAATAGATCACTAGTTCAATTTTGCATTTATTGGATATAAGGTTCATTGAAGTAATTTTCTAGTTCTTGATACTGTAAACAAAATCATTACAAACATTTAGTACTCTTATCTCATTGTACACACTTGTCAAAACACAAAATTAGACCTTACCTCAACTCTACATACCTTTGACATAGTCTTGTAGCCTTTTTTGGCACAAAATCCTTAACTATGGACATGTACAGAACTTTATTGAAACACAAATGACCAATTTAGGTAACTTATATCCTTTATAACTTTTATAAAAAAATTAAATTTCCAAATCAAACTGCAAGTCACTTTTCTACACCTCTTTTGATCATTATTAGGCCTAATTAGGCCTTATCAAACCTTATTTTCAAATAATGCCTCAAAATGGTATGGAAGCATACAAAATCATTCCACCAGCTTAAAAATATTATTTATTACACCTAGGTCTATCAAAATAATTTTTTTGGAACCTTTAACTTGTTCATTCTCTATAGAAATGCTTTTTAATTTGAAACCCTAACTTTGGATTAACTATCACAGTAAGGACCCAAGGGCATTTTATTTACCTTTGCACATTAAAAAAAATATTATAAAGAATTTGAAAGTTTTTTTAGGTCTATTTATCCATTATAAACCCTTAAAAATAATCAAATTTTCTCTCTTAGATCTCTATTCCACTTTTATCTTGACTTTTTAATCCCACTATGTGTGTAGACATAGTCTACAGGTTTTTGAAGCACTCTTTTAAGATTTACAATGTTATAAGGATTACAATCCATTGTGATACATTTTTTTATATCTATGGATCAATAAATATCCTTATAAAATTATTTATTTAACTCCAATAATCCTTTGTTCTATGTTTTAACCACTTTATTGATACCTCTATATACACTAACACAAACTACAAGGTTTGTGGGCTCTATCTTGATAAGTTACGCTCAAAAAACTAATTTTAAACTCTATCCAATGAAAATTGGATTTGATACACACCTATTCCAAATAATATAATACAATCTCTATGCCATTTTTTTCTTTTTCCCACATTCTTTACTCAGTTGTAAGAAAGTAAATTAAACTATCATAGGGTTTTATACCTTTGTCACAATAAATATATGATTGTACGATTTTAAATTGTATCAAAAAATTTATAAACATATCAATCAATATATAATTAAAAAAATTATCTTTATCCACTCTTACACATAATCCTTTATTACACACAAACACTCTTTATTTTACTCAACATAGAATACAGGAAATAGGGGCATGTAACATCAAACTTACACTAATACATATTTAAATTCATTAATTGAATTCCTTAGGTCCATAATAAAATATTCATAAAATTAACATGAAAAATAAAACATGAGAAACAAATTTATTTCTAAATTTCTTCCATTGATCACTCAACCTAAAATCATTCTTCATTTGTAAACATAGGAAAATAGGGTACATGTATTTCTACCAAAGCTTAAGATTCTTATTTAATTATTATTTCTTGGGGCTATATTCCCTTCCATTTTTGAATACAAAATAAAAAATTGAAAGAGAAAAAAAAATCGACAAGTATTATATCTAATGTAACAAACTTAAATACTTCCAAAGGTCACTACCTAGTAAGAGAGCACCTTGAGCAAATAATAAAGTTGATCTTTCATAAAAAAAGTGACCATTGACCCATGGTATGATACATGGTGTCATTATTGATATTTATTAATCACTAAAACTTATAATACTTCTAGATAATCATCCTATAACACCTATTTGAGACCAAATTATTTAAATTTTTAAACTTGACAAAATGGTAGGAAAATCTAAATTTGAAAATCTAGCCTATCCTAACAATTTTATGCCCTTGGTAAGAACTCAAATGTGCATGTTTATACCCCTATCACATATATAATCATACTAAACAATATTATTTACTAAACAACACTAATTATTTCAAAAGTTCTTAAACAGAACATCAAAATGAGTCATCCACATATGATACTCCTGCATCAAGAATATAGTGCACCCTTCTTTTCATGATTATGTAATTTAGATGATACCATCCATAAATTAAATATATAATTTGAATATGTCTCTAAATTTCCATCCTAAATTGTATTAGCCTTTCATTTGATTTTATATAAATAATCCCTTTCATAAAATAAACTTGCAGTACTTGCACTAGATGTTATCTACATATATATCTTTGTATAGTTTTATTTCCCAAAACCATTTTCACATTTTTTTTTTCATTTTTATAGTTAATTATGTTTGGATTATGATGAAAATGGTATCTACATGAATCAAATAATTAAAAAATCTAGGCTAAAATACATTTCAAGCATTTTCATGCTGAGATCTATGTCCAAATTCTAGAATGGCAGTGCAAATATATCATCTCAAATTGTTTTTGATAATATGTGATTATAAAAATAAAGGTAATAGAAATGAAAAATTAAGAAAACCCATCAATAATGTACTTGCATATGTTACCATAATCATGAGCCTATGTATGAACAAAGATTGTTTTATTTAAACACATTGAATAGTAAAAATAAATAAAATATCTAGTGTGTTTTGAGTCCTACATTCCTACAAACTACTTTCCCTCTATCTATTGTTTTTAAAAACCATGAAAATTTTCCACCTCACTCCATATTGTCCCTTCATGCATGTTGTTAATAAAGCCTTTCCTTAGACTACAAGTCATAAAATATTTCAAAGTGAGCTCAGTGGTAATGATGAGGGGCAATGAGAAAGTATTTCATGTGATACCATATACTAGAGGACCCATATCACACAGATGCACCAACATCAGGGAAATGGTTGCATATTTTTATTTACTATTTTATATTTTATTATTAAAAGACTTGATGTTTTATGTGTAGATAAAATCAATAATGTAATGATGCTAATGTGGGGAAAATGCATTGAGGTTATGTTTTTCATTTTCTTCATTCATTGCTTTCCTAAATCCTTATATTTCAACACAAGTCAAGCTAAGCCACTCAACAAGTGTTTTTTGTGAAATTTGATAGATGTTTAATTTGCTACTAGGAATGGTAGGATTTGATATGTTATCTTTTCATTGTATGATCTATACCACTAGGGGTGTCCACATCATATGTTTAAAAGGTTAATATACTCCAATAATGAAAAACTTTATCTCCCATGCTAATGATGGAACACTATGCCCACTACCAAAAATAGGGCCATCTAAACCTCCAACAATATTGGTATCACCACCTGAACCTATATCAATTCCACTACCATATCCCAAACTAACACCAACACTTTTACCTAAACCTCTATGAAATTGTTATGATGAGGGGAAATAATAAGGTAATTAAGGTAATATCATACTCTAAGGGGGACATATTATACACATTTCCCAACTTCAAGGTATTTGTTGGATTTACATGAACTACACCCATAACAAAGTGGTTTCTATCTTACAAGGTGGTATAATATTTTATTGACTATTTTCTATTTGATTATGGAAGAAAACCATATTTGATGTGTGAATCGAATCAATAATTCAATTTTATTGATGTGGGGGTGATAAGTTCAAGTTTTGAATCCTATCTTGTTACTTTCATTGTGGTTGAAGTGAGTACCAAATATTTTTCAAATTTTATGCCACATGGGTACATAAGGGGGCAACATTCGTGATACAATGTGAATGTTGTGGTAGAGGAGTCACGAAATGATATAAAATGTGATCAATTAGCGATCAATCCTAGGTGGAATAGATAATTGGTAGCTCTAATTCTCAATTATTAGGTTTTGTTTGCATCATATACTTAAAATGGGAATATACTTCATAAATGAAAAGAAAACATTCAACATAAAAACCTGAAAATTATATTTTATTATATAATATATTGTAATTATATGTAAATAAAAATTAAATATATATATATATATATATATATATATATATAATATAATATAATTTATTATTAGTACTATAAATATATTAATTTTATATCTGTACACATTCTACCACTTCCCTACCACATTTATACCTCATGCTCAAAAGTTTGCATAAGGGGGCATCGTTTGCGATACAATGTGAATGTTGTGGTAGAGGAATCACCAGTTGAAGGAAGAGGTGTTTTATTGCCTATCAATTATATGTGTAAGGGAGAGTTGGTAGGCTTAATTCCTAAGTATTAAGGGATGTATACACCATACACTTAAAAGGGGAATATACTCCAAAAATGAAAATAAAATACTTACCTAAAAAATAATAAAAATTATATTTTATAATATAATATATTATAATTATATGTTAATATAAATAATATATATAGTATATATAAAAATATTATATAATAAAATATATTATTAATAATACACACACATTCTACCACTTCTTTGACACATTGACAACTCATCTTCAAAACTTGCACCATAATTTAGATCGTATACATTTGACACCATTGGCACCAACACATAATTACATAAATATACAACCAAACAAATTTTATTTTAAATAAGCTTTGTGGGTAACTCGAAACCCATTGCTACTGACCCTATCTCACCAAAGTCTATATTGTAGCATATATTTGTCTGTGTTACCAAAATATTGACACCTCAATAAATTGCATGCCAATGATAATGAAGAGTAATGATAGGGTATCTCAAGTGACATCATACACCATAGGGCCTATACTATAAACATGGGTTGAATTTATGGAAATTGTTAGATTTTCATGGCCTACACCCATTACAAAGGGGTTTGTATCTTGTAAGGTTGTGGCATCTTTTATTGACTATTTTCTATTTTATTGCAGAAAGATGCCACCTCCAATGTGTGAATTGAGTAAAAAACATAATTTTTTTGATGTGAGGGTGATAAAATCATGTTATAAACTATATGTTATTTATTTCATCATGGTTAAAGTGAGTTATGAATATTTTATAGAGTGTTTTCCACATGGATGCATAAGTGTCCATCATTCATGATATAATGTGAATGTTTTGGTAGAGGAGTAATCAATTAATATAAAATGTGTTTGATAGAGGATTGATCTTGTGTGGTAGGGATTACACATCATACATTTAAAATGGTAATATGCTCCATAGATGAATTAAAAAACACTTACCAAAAAATCAAGAAAAATATATTCCATAATATAATATATTATATTTATCTGTAAATATAAATAATATATAATATATAAAATATTATATAATATAATATATTATTAATAATATAATATATTATTAGTAGTATAAATATAATATTGTCATATATACACATGCCACCAATTTATTGACACATTTACACCTCATCCTCGAAACTTGTATTGCATTTTTGGGTGTACACTTTTGACACCACTAGCACTGACACACACACCAATATAAGACCAAATAATTTTTTATAATTAAGTTTTATGGGTAAGTGAAAACCCATCTCCACCAACCCTACCTCACCAAAGTCTATATTGTATCTTATTTTTTATTATTCTACCAATATATCAACACCTTAAAAAATTACATGTCAATGGTGATGAGGAGTAATGATAGGGTGTTTCAAGTTATATCATACACAATAGTGCCCATATCATGAACATGCCCCGGTTTTATGGAAATTTTTAGATTTCCATCACCTATACCAAGCTTTTAGGGTGGTGGCATCTTTTATTGATTGTTTTCTATTTGATTATGAAAGGAATCCATGTCTGATGTGTGAATCAAAGCACCAATACAATGTTGGCGATGTGTGGGTAATACATTGAATTTATGGGGTCTATATCATTGGTTTCATTGGTTTTGAAGTGAGTAAAAAAGTGTTTTATAATTATATTCCATGTGGGTGCATAAGGGGGTCACATTAGTGATACAATGTGAGGGTCATGGCAGAGGAGTATGGGTTGAGATAAAAGGTGGTCAATTAGCGATCGATCCCAAGTGGAAGGCAGGGTTGGTAGGTCTAATTATCATGCATTATGGGGTGTCAACATAATATAGTTAAAATAGGAATATAATCAAATAATTAAAATAAAACACTTAAAATAAAAGCTTGAAAATAAAAGATATATTTAGCTCCCATGGTAACACCAACACCATGCTCACCACCAAAACTAGGTCCATCTAAACTACCACCAATCCTAATAACAACAACTAAACCTATATCAATTCCATTACATCCTCCTAAATAAACACCAACACCTTTACCTAGACCCATTCCACTACATAAACTACCTCTAGTTCTCACGCTAAGCACTAATCCTCCATTTGAATTGCCACCAATGCTTTTGCTAAGCCCAAATGTGCTACCCAAACCATAATCAAAACCTCCACCATAATCCATAATGTGTGATGAGGTGAGTTATGTGTTGATGGTGAGGGTAAATAATATCCTACAACATATCCAAATTTAGGATAGTTTTTATATTTATATGACTTATAACAATTTCAAAGGGGTACATAGCTTGTACGTTGATAGATTCTTGGATTGGTCATTTTATATTATCAAGGGTCCATGAGGAAAACATGAGGAAGATTTGATTTTAATAATTTTTCATGTCTAATGTTCGACTTAGATTAACACTAAATTTTTTTTAATATGGAGACATTTTATACACTGCCAATATATTGACACCATAATCATACTGATGGAATGAATGGAAATGCCATATAAATCTCATATGTGGTGCAATATTTCAAAGTGATTCATATGGTGATGGTGATGGTTGATGATGATGAGGGGCGATGATAAGCTATTTCGGGTGATATCATACACTAGAGGTCACATGCCTACATATGCCCTCACTTTGGCGTAGTTATTGGATTTACATGAGATACATACATTAAAAATGGTTTTGTAGCTTGTAAGGTGTTGGTCTCTATTATCGACTATTTTCTACTTGATTACATAAAACATACATGTCCAATGTATAAATCAAATAAACAATGCAATTTGATTGATGTGTGGATAATAAATGGAGGTTTTTAAGTCTATCTTGTTACTCTTGTTACTCTCATTATGATTGAAGTGAGTACCCAATAATTTTCAAAGTTCATGCCTCATGGATGCATAAGGGTACATTATTTGTGTTACAATGCGAATGTTATGATAAAAGAGTCACACGTTTAAGAGAAAATGTGGGTGATTAGAAATCAGTTCTAGGTTCCTAGGAGAGTTGGTTGGTTTAATTTTCAAGTAGCAAGGGTTCTCCACATCATAAACTCAAAACACTTTCCAAAAAAATCATGAATTAATTTAGCTAGTTGTTAGCAATGTCAACGCAAGAATTGATCACTTACCACAAAAAACATGAAAATATAAAATATTTTTATTCCAGCATTGCTTACACCCTCGAGGAAACTACTAATATTAATATCGATACATATAAATTATCTATATACATAAAATAAAATATAAAATATATACACATTATATATAGTAAAAAGGCTCATTTAAATTTTAAAGATGTTAAGTTAAAGTGGTTATTCAATATTTAAAATCATATACATACATACATATATACATGCATACATACTATTAATTTTAATAATTATTTATTTAAAAATATATATTAAATTAAATATATATCTAAATTTATTGTATCATAAAAATATCTATTTAAAATATATTAAGAGTTATCAAATTCAAGTTTTCAATCTTATATTTTCCATGTATACATTAATTAATAATATTTTATTTTTTCACATTCATTTTTAAAAATTAGGATCAAAAAAGTTAAGCATTAATGTGAAAAGAATACAATGTTATTAATATTGAAACTTTTAATTTAATGTTGATAATTAGAATATATATGAATTTCGTATAGAATATACATTTAAATATATAATAAAGTTTTTTTAATAATATATTATTTTAATAGAATATAATATATTATTTATATATCTTATATTTATCTATATGTTATAATATGTTATATTTAAATAATTTTAATATATATATATATATATATATATATATATATATATATATATATATATATATATATTATTTAAGTGTATACATGAAAAATTACGCACAAGCTAAGCCAAACATAACGTGAGAAGTACATCTAATCCAAGCATAATATATATATATAATATTTAAGTGTATACATGAAAAATTATGCACAAGCTAAGCCAAACATAACGTGAGAAGTACATCTAATCCAAGCATAACATATGGGATAATGTTTTTTGTATCACCCCTAAAGTTGAATAAATATGTAAAATAAAAAATGAAAACAAAATCTAAAAATAAATGTATCTTTAGAAAAAAAAAATTAAATCAAAATCGCATCTTCTTTATTCAATAAAATAAATAAATCCCCAAACATATATGCTTTTTTATATTTTATTTTTAATTTTAAAAAGTAGTGTCTTCAATTAAGTTTTACACCACTTCGTTTTAGTTTTATTTATTCTAAAAATTGATGTTTTAAATTAAAACAATGTACTTTCGGATCTAAAATCCATGTGATGTTATTTCATTTTTAAAGTACATTTTGGGATGTATTAAATTAACAGTGTATCGCAAAAAATAAATATAAAACAGGATTTAAGTTAATTTAAATAAAATATATATAATTATTTTTAAAAATAATATAATTAAAATTAGTTTTTATGTTTCACATTTTCCTTACAAAGTCATATAGGTTAACATGTAATTCTTAATTGTGATTGGCTAATAATTTTAGTTAATTAGTAAATAAAAAATTATAATTAGATCCTTTTTTGACTTAAAAAATCCTTAATGCTAATTTTATTATTTATTTAGAAATTTTGGTGTATTACTAGTTTATTTTTTAATTAACTAATATGGATTAGTTAGTTTATTAATATGAAGGGTATTTTTACGGGGCTTATATGTGATGGGATATGAATTGCATTATAATTATAATAAAAATAAAAACTTTTGATGATGGACAAATTAGTAAAAGATGTGTTTAATATCGATAATTAGTCAAAAAATGCAACATTATGTTGGTTGGATTGATGTGTCTACATTTTCCCATCTTTTAATGGGCATTACGATGAGCAAAATAAATGAATTTTCAAATAATCAAAATTCTAAGGGAGATGGGTAGAAAATATGCTCCAAGTTGTTTGATGGTTTAATTGGATATGTAGATGCCTGTTAAGAAGGGTATCTTAGGAGAAATGTCACGAACATGATTTCAAAATGAGAGATGAGGGTTAGCTATGTATGTGCCCAATGGATAGATATGGTTTGATGAGATTAATGTACTTGATTAAAATTCTTACATGCTTTCATTTGTGTTGGTTTTATTTTTCCTTAGAAATAATATATGTTATGTGGGTTGGATTGGGAAGAATTCATCCCAATGATTTTGATTTGATTTAATTTATTGATATATAAGCATAAAATAGGGATATAAGTGATTTTGTAATATATTATACTATGATAAAGTATTTTAAAAGTGAAAATATGCATACAGACTTTCAAAAGGAGATGATGGTGTTGAAATAAAAGAATTGGGGCTAAAAATGTATGAAAAAAATATTTTGGGTAGAATGTTTGGTGGATGGGGTGAATAAATAGGAGGTAGGGGTGAATTTGAATTTCAATTAATTTTGACTCTTTCCACCTCAGATTTTAGATCTATGATATTATGGAAGAGATTTATAAAATGGAATGTATCCAAGTTGACGACCACCATAATGAGCATCTAAAGGTGAATCAAAGACCCAAAAATATTAGGCCATCGGTTAGTAATGTTTTGGGTTTGTGAAATTAAAAATTGTAATGTAATAAATTCACTTTAAGTGGGTGGGAATTGAATCTAATAATAATAAAAATAATAAATTGGTGAATTAATATTTGGAAATGGTGAATTCATCGATGTTAATGGTAGATTACATGGTTCAACAACAATTTCAAATTCCTTACAATGGATTCTCTAGTTGCAAAGAATTTGATAAAAGTTGTAAAATCAATAGTGAATTCCATAGAATGTTAATATGTTTGTTTAGTGATTGGTGTTTTAGTATTTTTATGGAAAATCAAAGTAAATGTGAATTTATTTTCTTGGTGTAGGAGAGATTATCGATCATCATTGCATGAGAGAGGATTTATCTAGTGTTATAATTGATGTGAGACATCATATAGGATCAGTATATTTTTTTCGAGTCCATTAAGCTATATTGCATAATTGAGTTTCCATATATATATATATATGAACATGAGTCTCTTGAAGGCATTAGTAGAGCATTAACACTCAAAGACAAATACTTTTGATTTGTTAATGGAGAAGATATAAATTACATTACATGATGTTTGGAGGACTTTTTGCAACCATATTTGGTAATATGGTCTATTGGAATGAGAATACACATGTTAAATCACTATCTAAATTTTGTGAAGAGGATACATTATGATGGTAGGAGCAAGGATATATTTAGATCTATTATGGTAGGATGAGAGATATATCCACTTCCTTTGGTTCTATTGGTTCTTTTCAGGGGCATACTACTACCTCACAAGAGTGGTAAGCTATTTTTAGCAAGTCTAGCAGATGTTATAGGGGATATGATGGAGTTTACTACTACTTTTTTAATGGATAGTTTCATGTTATCACACTTATACATGGACATTTATTAATTTATATATAAAAATGGGAAGATTATTGGGGCTTCCACATTGCTATAAGTATGGGCATGGGAACATATATCCCTAGAGTGACATGTAGGATAACTATGAGTGAAAGCACATGAGGAAATTTATGCTCATAGATGGTATACCATAACCAATGGCCAAAAATGACATCTAAGGTATTTGGCATATTATATGAAGGTGATTAGTTTAATACATATAACATATCATGAAGACATTATCAAGAGACAAACCTAGTATGGGTGAAGTATTATTTATATTTATATTATGTGACTATATCTTCTTATATTATGGGGTGGAATGGGTACTTTATTTATAGGTATATTTCAAATAGGGTATTGAAGTAGATTGGTATTCAACAAGATATTATAGAATGTCTTCACATTTTGTCTCCATCAACTAGGGACTAGAAGTAGTGAGGCCCAATTGTAGATTTTAGGATAACTACTATAAATTGGAATCATTTGAATAATGTGTCATTTTTTTAAACTACATTTTATTGAATGGGATACCACAAATTCATATATAGCATGTAGGATCAAACTCAACTAGTGAGGTTCATTATTCTACAACAAAGGCCTCAGACTCTATGAGAGCAAATTCAAATGATTTTGAGGGAATGAACTTGGAGTGTAGTGAAATAGAGGATGTGGGGACATCTAGTTATTCTAGTTGGTGATAAGTTAGTAACATGAGGTAATGTACATAAGGGTTGAGAATCTCCCATGATAGATATAGATACTGATGGAAGAGATGGGGGAGATGTATCCTAACCATCATGATAAAGAGTTATTATTGTTGATGTGATTTTTATTCACACTAGGGTTATTATGGTATGTACTTAAAATTTCAAGATCATTGAAACTTTCACTCTAACGTACAAGTTATTGGTCTCATTTTTATAAATAACCATGTGGTGGAATTATTGTAAGCATAATGGTTATTAATCATGGATGGTTTAGATATGATGAATGTTTAGGTTATAATTTTTATGTATGGGTGGTTCCAACCTAAGGTGATTTTTTAAAAAAATATAAAAAAATAGGTAAGGGTAAGGTCAAAAATAAAAGCATTTATCATACAATTAGATATTAAATGTTTCAAAGTTGAACACCTATACTAGTCTAAGCATATGTCAAGAACCAATGTTTGTTATAGATTAGCTAAGATGACACAACACAGATAAATGTAATGACACATTTAAGGATATAATTATATTTATATTCAAATTTAATAATAAAATATGTTTTTAGTACCATATTTCTATGTACATCTTATGTCACCATCAAACTATAAATAAGATCTATAACCAGTAAATTGACAAAACTAAAATATTTTTAAATCCTATCCCTACAGGGAAAAATACTTAACTAATAACAAATTTTATAAAATTGATCTAAATTATTCAAATAATCATAAAATTTTTGAATAGAAAATGATATTCACACAAACTCATAGAATGGTCATGAAAACTTTCTTCACTTTTATTAATTAACAAAATTTCTCCCCCAAAATTAATAGATATAAGAGATGTTATTATAATTATTGAATGTGATTACCTCATCCAGGGATTTTTTTTATAAATTACTATCTATTAGTGTAGAGTATAAATGTTTTAAAATTAATCATAAGTCCCATTTTATCTCTTTTTCTTATGTTTAGATACATAATCATCTCTATCTAAAAAGGTTTCTAGTTCTTAGTCACATAGTCTAAGTGTTACTGGTAGTTGGAATATTTTGGGTAATATATTAAATAGTAGTTGGATTTGATGGAATTTAAATATAAAAATTATTGGAAGTTAATTTAGATAATACTTGCATTATATTCATGATTGAATTTCATTAAGGCATCATTGTAGTTGTGACTAAAGTTGGTCCTAACTGTGTGTACAAAAATGTTAATAACCTAAGGTAAAGTCAACATTATTGGCCATGTTGAAGTTTAAACCATTTTATACTAAGTAAAAAACATTTAGTCATCAAAACTTGAGCTTTAAAAGAATAAAATCCTACTTGAATGGCTAACTATCACTATTAATTTAGATTTTCGTATTTGGTTACACATGTGGTAAAATCCATCTCAATAGATTAAAAATAAAGGATATACCTTTCAAAGTGAATGGATAACTATCATAGTTAATTTAAATTTTCATATTTTGTATGCATGTGGTAAACTCCATCTCAATATATTAAAAATAAAGGATATACCTTTCAAATAATATTGTAATTTTGTCAATCAATTTTCTATGCATCTTCACTAAAGCCCTAAAATAAGTTCTCAAATCTTTAAATAGTTCTACCTTATCTTTATAAAGGAAAATAAACTAGATTACTTTGACACTAATACCAAAAGCTATGCTTTCTACTTTTATTTTGAAACTATTAGAAGAAATTCTAAACATGCTCTCAAAGAATGGTCTGGTGACCACTTTTCCCTGTGGCATGTATATACCAATTATGTGCATATCACCAAGAATATGAACTTCCTTTTTCTATTGGATAGTCATATGCTTAACTAATTATTGTATTTTTTCTTCCATTTCATGGCCTGAGTTCTTTTGGTTGTTACAAAATTTAGGTCCAAAGAAATATCTCGGATCCATAGCAAGTTAAGGTGCTAGTATTACTTTTATATAGCTAATTTCTCAGTAAAATTTAGTGTTGCATCCAATTTATTAACTGTTACATGAAATTTTACAACATTATTCCATTGTGTTTGTGATTCACCCCTACATTATTATATAGAGATTACAATGTCATAGAGAGATTTGGCTAAAATTTAGAGATTATTTATTATGTATTTTGAGGGATCTATTTTTATTTGTCTCAAATATATTTTTTCTAAGACCATAAAATTTATTCCTTGGTATTCCCTGAATAGCATCTACAATAGAAATGAGGTCCTATTTAATTTCATCCTCCTTTTTAGGCTTAGTTTCTTCTCTTTTTTGTTAGGGAGAATAGTTCTTCCTCCCTTAAAAATTTGGTGGGATTTCCACCAATATTAAAAGTCAATTTCCTAAATATTTTGATCTTATTTGATGTTTCATAAAACTCTATAACCAATCTTGGTTCCTCGATGATCACTATATCATGGATAGTTGATTGATCTGACTGATCTTAGAAAGGTATCAAAATTAGTGGATGAAATGATTTGTGGTGGAATCATGAGGGTAAAAGAAGATGGAGGACTAAACTAGGTAGGTGGAATGATACCAGAAGGAGATTAAGGGATCTATAGAGGGGGTATGAGAATGGAGGGAGATGAAGAAATTGGGTGAGGAGTTATATGTAGTGAAGTAAAAGGTGGAATGAACAAACTCTCCTTGGAATTTTTTTTGGAGGAGGTGTCTTGAGGACATATTTTTTTAGATTAGTAGATAATTTAATTGAAATAAATTTGGAATCAATTGTGTTATCGTACGTAACATAGACACTCAATTACATTATGATATGAGCCTATATTGACTATGTGTTAAAAATGGTATTTGATACAAGGTTTTCAAAATCTGGAATAGAAAATAGAGTGCCTAGGTTAGGTGAAGCAAGATTTGGCTATGTAATTAAATCCTACGTTGAAATATACAAAAAATGATCAATGGAAGAATGTACTATAGATAGATAACTAGTATAAGTAACATTATTAATTAAATAACAAAAATTTGTATTACTCACATACTAAATAAATATAGATTACTTGTGTCATTTCGTGAAACTACTATAGGTTAAGTGCATGGATTTGGAGTATATTTCTATGGACATTTAGTTAATGTAATCACGTTAATAAATAATGTGATTGCATTATTTAATTAATGCAATCATGTTATTTAAATTATGGCTCGATAATTATTGAGCCATAACATTACCACATTATTATATAATGTGATAACATTATTTTAAACAATAACATGTTCACACTATTAATGTGATCACATTGTTATTATTTTCAATAACATGATCATGTTACCTTTATTGCAAAAAAAGTAAAAATCAAAAGTCGAGTGTAAATTCATCATTTTGCATTCCTGTTTCTTTGCTCTCCTCCACTTCCATGATTTCATTTTGTTTGAGGGAGACAAAATATTGATAGGAATCCACCAAATTCATCATATTAATTTGTTAATTGATGATTACATCATATAGAAAAGGTAAATGATAAAAATCTACATTTATTAACCCTAATTTTTCATTATTTTCATTAGTTAACCGTAATTTTTAGTTGTAATTTGTTTGTTTTGAATAACCCATCTTGTTAACCCTTATAACCCTCAATATAACCCTATTTTTACACTTCTTTATAACCCTCCACAAAACCCTCATGTTCTTCCTCCTATTGCTCCACCTAACCCTCCTATAGTTCCCAAAAAACCCCTAGTAGTCAGGAGATTCTAATTGACAACATTATGGGAAATAAAAATGAAATTGAAAAAATTAGTTGAGAGAATGACAGATCCCACTTGCACCAACCCCCACTACACCAAGCTAGCCAAATCCCTAAAAACATTATTAGGTCAAATTAACTCTATAACGAGTCAAATTGATAGATGGACTCCATATAGGAATTATTATGATGAAAATCTGTCAGCACTTGAGGTCAAGAACAAAGAAATATCAAAAGCCTCCATTTTTGCCTTATTCATTGACCCTGCCACCAATGCCCCATTTCCCATAACCACTAAACATTTTACAATCCATCATTGTCAACATAACTTAATCATATTGACTATGTGTTAAAAATGGTATTGGGGATCAATGGTGGATTGTTTTTTATGATCCACCATGTAACAACCATGAGGTCCCATTATATGTTTTGAGGAAACTCTAATATGATTTTATCCTTAATGATATTCTAAACTATTTTTATCTAGGTACATGTCATGTACCTAATTGGCCTACGTGGATTTGTATCTAAAAGCCCCTCAAGCTCGAGATCCCCTCTATATTTCAACAAGCCATAGATATCAACACTTTGCATGCTCTTAGTTCACTCACTGATGCATGCATTCATCATATGAGTAAGCTCTCAAAGACTGATGCTAGAGATATTCCACCTAGTTTGAATACCTAACCCTACTGTTATAGTTCATGTGGAATTATGTTTAATGGAACTTATGATGATGATGGCACTGGTGGTTTAGAGAGATTGGATAATATTTTTATGAGTGATGAGTTTTTTTCATGCACATTTAGTGTTTAGACATTAACCACTCCACAAATACAATTATATTTTATATAAATGTCATGTTAAATCTAACTTATATTTGAAATTTTAATTTGGATAACAATTCATTTACATAGAAATTGAAAAATATATATGTCATTTTTTATGTCATAGGAGGTGATGGTGCCTTCATCATCATAGTCAACATTTACAACATTTTATTTGTCATGGCCATTGTTTACATATTTGGATCTAGTTGTTGGCCCATCCACTACTACATCTATTTATTTTTGGATGACACCTTTTACTTATACATAGGTAAAATTTCACTTATGCTCTATGTACATTTAGTCTATCTATATTTTCTTTGTAAGTTTAAGTTAAATTTATCTATAATAAAGTATCTTGATGTATATGTTCTAACAAACTTCCCTGATATTGATGGAAACAGACATTTACCTCTACCAAATACCCAACTCTAATCTTTTCTTGTACTTCTTTGTCTTTTGTCTTCAACCTCTTTATATCTTTCATCACTTTGTATTTACTAGATCTTTCTTGTTCACTCTTACAATTTCAATGTCTCTTAAGCCTCCTTGTATTCACTTAATCCTCCTTCTCTACTTGAAGTCATTTTACTATTCAACTATGTCTCTACAATATTTCATTTTAACATCAACCTCCTCACTTCATAATCTATCTTCTTGGAGATAAATAGCTACAACTTGTACCTGTACCTGTACACCATCTATTTTGTTCCTTAGGCTCTGTATCCCTCTTCAATGTCACTCTTGAAGACCAACCACCACACAAACCTGTGATGCAATACCTGTATCTTATGCCACAAAAATTTTGCTGCTCCCAAATTCTCCATGACATACTTCTGAACCAACTCTACCCTTAGCTCAGAAAACTCCCTGTATATGAAACCCTACAACAAGTAACACAATACAGTAACAGGATAATGTAGCTAATATTATCCAACCTGGTAAAGATAAAATACAATGGTCAAACCTCCATTGTTCTGCAGCATAATCAAGACCATATACCATAGCCTTATGTCTCATGTGTCCATCCACTCTCTTCTCTAACATGGGAATCCATCCCTCTATCCAGTGATTCCTTCCAGCTGACAACACTACCAACAAATACCTGTTTGGTTCTCCAAGGACTCACACTCCTCATCCATGCCAAGCTCCCACTATTTCTGGATTCTACCTGCATTGCTTCTTCCATCTTCCTAGTTCATGACTATCAGTAAGCAATATAAAGAAGGTGAACAATGAATATGAGGTTCACATACCTTTCCTAACCTCCACATGGGTGTTTGAGACCTATTAATTCACCCAACATCCGTTCCAGTGACCGATCTAGGCCATCTCCCAGTCTGCTCCTGACCGATGTCGGTTCCTTGCACTGATCCTGACTATCGACGTCATTTCCCTGGCCAATGCCGGTGTCCCTCCTGCCGACGTCGGTCTTTATGACCGACATCGGACTTCTCCTATCCAACCTACCGACCCTGCTGGTCTGCACATGACCGATGTTAGTACTTGGATGACTGACGTCGGTGCCAAGCTACCGATATCGGTGTCTGTGTGTTCCTTTAAGTGATGAAATTTTCATCTGCAAGCTCTTCTTGGATCATACCTCTATCCATGCTACCCTGCTTAGATTTATTCAGCCCCTGTGACTGATCTCTGTCCTTCATCTCCTCCATAAACACCAAGGCTTCTTTGTTCCTGTCAAAAGCATCAAATTTCCTCTTTCTGCAATGAAATGTATCTGTGCTTTCCAAATTTGAACACATACCTTTTGAATCAAGAACTTCCATTCCCTTTCTATTCTTGTGACCAAGCCTATTAGGCCACATCTTCGAATCTACACCAGAAGTAGAATCAGTAATACAAGTAGATAGATAAAGAGTATCTACTTTCTTACCTCTTGCTAGAACAAGTGCTCCCTTAGTAACCTTCCAAGAATCCACTGTGAGGGTTATTGTGCATCCCTCATCTACCAACCTTCCTACAGAAATCAGACCCTGCTTTAGAATTGGAACATGCATGACCTCTTTCAACACCCACGTGTTGTCAATCTACAATCTCAACTGCATTTTCCCTTTGCCAACTATCTAACAAGGCGTACCATCCCCTAAATAAAGAACTCCAAAGTCTCCCTGTTCATACTTGTAGAACAAATCTCTGTTTGGGGATGCATGGAAAGATGAACCAGAATCTAAAATCCATGATCCTACCTGACTATCCAAAGAAAGTATGAGAGCATCCTGCATCACAATATTTGCATCATTTGCTTCTTCCATACCTACATGTTGATTCTCTTTATCTCTCAACCAACACTCCTTCTTTGTATGTCCTTTCTTTCCATAAAACCAGCAGGTAATACCTTTAGACTCAGATCTCCTTCCCGACCTTGATTTCCCTTGCTCAACCTTCTCCCTTTGCCTTTCCCTGCTTTCTGCACTTAGAGCATTCCCTGATGATTCACCTGTGCTTCTCCTGTGTATTTCTTCATTCAAGATCACACTCACAACATCATCAACTTTTAAGATTTTAAAAGCAGATGCAGAATTACTTACTGCTATAACCATACCGTCCCAACTTTTAGGCAAAGAACATAAAATCAAGAGAGCCTTTACCTCATCATCAAAAACAATATTGACTGAAGCTAGTTGGTTTACCAAACCATGGAAATCACTGAGACGAGTATGTACCGATCCACCTTCCTGCATTTTCAAAGTAAATAGCTGCTTCATAAGATATACCTTATTAGAAGCCGAGGGATTTTCGTATAAATTTGCCAAGGACTTTATCAATTCTTTCGTTGTCTTGCACTATGATAAGCTGGAAATCACAGATGATGCAAGGCTCAACCTTATGGAACCGAGAGCCTTCCGATCAAGAACGTTCCATTCTTCATCCTTCATATCTGTGGGCTTCCATGCAACCCCACCCAACGGTAAGTACAAATCCTTTTGATACAGATAGTCCTCAATCTGCATCCTCCAATGTTGATAATTCTTTCCGTTAAACTTCTCTATTTGTAGCCTACTTTCTTCTGCCATTGTTGAACTCCCACTCAATCAGAAAACCCTATGAATGACTTGTAATCAAAAACAATACCCTGCTTCCTGCAAATCGTAGCTCTGATACCACTTGTCAGGGGATCTGTAGCTCTACCAATTAGAGCACAATTGATTACTTTCTTATATGCAATTAAACATGGAATTATACCAGAATGATAAAGTAGCTAGAAACTTGAGACAGCAAAGAATTTGAGAGACAATACACACTCTTGTATTAAATACTACTAGAAGAAAATACAATAAGGAAGATGCCACTTCTTCCTCCACCTCAAAGGCTTGCCACACCTCAAGACCTTCTTCCCTCTCTCTCTTGCTCAACACAACAACTCTAAAGCCTGAGTTGCTATTCCTCCTTGAATGCTTCAGCTGATCTCCTTGACCTTACACCTGTAGATCTCCTTGACCTTGCTAGCTTCAATGCTTTTACTTGCCTTAGAATAATTACAATACATGACTTATGGGTCTTTAAATAGGATCCCATGCTTACAAAAATAGAACTCCAACTACTAAAATTAGACACACAGCCCGTGACTTAAATTATCCCCTTAGCATGCAAACACTCAGTTCAACTAACTGTTCGTGCAACGAACAGTTCTGGACCGCACAGGCGACCGATGCCGGTCCCTGCTTGTCTGGTGCTATCGACATCAGCTGACTCCCTGCCGTCACCGGTCTCCTTCTCCACTGCATCTGACCAACGTCGGTCATACTACCGACGCCGGTGGCTCTGGTTCTTTAGCATCCTTCCTTGTGTCTACAAACAGTTGAAGCTTTTAGCTCCACACCTTAACACTAAAAAACTTCCCTGATATTGATGGAAACAGACATTTACCTCTACCAAATACCCAACTCTAATCTTTTCTTGTACTTCTTTGTCTTTTGTCTTCAACCTCTTTATATCTTTCATCACTTTGTATTTACTAGATCTTTCTTGTTCACTCTTACAATTTCAATGTCTCTTAAGCCTCCTTGTATTCACTTAATCCTCCTTCTCTACTTGAAGTCATTTTACTATTCAACTATGTCTCTACAATATTTCCTTTTAACATCAACCTCCTCACTTCATAATCTATTTTCATTTTCCCCCTCTTTATCCTTGCTCTATTCTTTAAAATCTTCTTATGTGTTTTCATAGGTCTACATACTACTTTGATTTTGTCCTTCCAAAATACTCATAAGAGCATATACCTACTCAATTTCATCTCATTTCATGCATCCAACCATTCCACACAACCCCCAAGCTTCAACTCTTCACTTAACTCTCCTTTCCTCTTTGACACCTTCCTTCTACTAGCCCTTTTTTAGGCAAACCTCCTTGTTCAATGTAAACTACAAAGCTCTCAACAAAACCAAACCTAAATACCCCTTTACATCACATAGCTCATGTAGGGACTTCATAATTTAACTCTCTTTGGAGAACACCTAATTCAACACCCATCTAGACTAATTAGGTCTTTTAGGCCTAATTAAAGGTTACTAACTATGAAACCTTACCATAAGAACTCAAATCTAATTTAAACCTTCAAAATCCTCTTCCTCCTATATAAATACACCTATCCATAAATTTTGGAGATGGGTTAATCATCTTGAGGTTACTATGAACATTTGAAATTTGTTATGAGGTATCACAAACCATTAAAGAGGAACCATAATAGTTTCAGGTTATGATAATGGGCTTAACAATATTTATATAACTAGTTTTGGAAAATACCACAAAGATCCCATGAATAATCTCATTCAATATTAGATTAGGGTAGTTCACATGCCACGAGGATACTTATAAAATGAAGAACACATAGCTCAAGGTCCTTTTAGGCTACACTATCTTGATAATGAAGTTTTTAAACTCAATATAGTCATATTCACATTTTAACTTATGTAACCATTACCATTATACATAAATCCACATGTTAACCTTGAAAATGAGTGATAATAACAAGGAAATTTAAGGTAAAAGAGAAGAAATGTTCATAAAGGGTAAAAATACAAGGAATTATATTTAACATGATTAAGACCCACATAGTGGGCAAATGTAAACATGACTCAAAAATTTAACCCCTTTATCCATTACTTCCATATAAATTTATACAATGTTATTTTAGTTTTTTGGTTGATGTAACCATTAATTATATTGCATCAAATCCACCCAAATCAATTAACTTTCAACCTAATTGAATAATTTTGACTATTAATCTACCTACAACCAACTCATAAATAGGTTACAAATTCAATTAATTGAACTTTACTATTTTTTTAGGACTAAAGGCATACTCATATCCAAAATTAAAATATTTATCTAAATTAGTTAGAATTAATTTTAAAAAACATCAATGTAGACCCAATCAGAACCTTAAAATTGTTGATTGATTATTAAAACATCAACAATTATACTTCATGGATCATTAACATAAAAATGTAACTCTAAGATCCTTCTTAGACATAAAGGACCATGACTCAGGCCCCAACATTAAATTGACTTATTTAAATAAAGTTAATTAAATATTTATTTAAATAAATTTATATTTAATTAAGGTACTTCACTTAAGATAGTAATAGTAGGACATATATCTTGCTTCATTTTATTACAAGGTCTTATACATGTTTATAATTTTTTATGACCAATTTAAGAGTTTTTGTTTGTAGGAAGGGGTGGATTTAGGTAAATGGGATTTAAAATCTTGGTGTCAACCTTACCTTCTCATGTTTGATTCATAAAATTGTAATACACAAGAAAATTCAATTGTAATATATAATTACACCTTTTTCTTTAGCCATGACAAAGGTCTAGATTTCAATTATAATATGACATTACACCTCTTGCTTTGGCTATAAAAAAGGTATAAAGGGTATATAACTTTTATACTCAACATTCCTCATGCTAGAAAACATTGCATTGGGTCTCAATATCTTGCAACACCATTGACAAGTTTGGGGGGAGAACCACCATTTGTGTTAGTACTAAAATATGTGCCAGCCTCAATAATAACACCTTGCAGTTTCTTCCAATTCAACATCCAAATTATTTTCCAATTTTGTTCTCTTGAGATGAAAAAATTCAATATATTTATATGGCTAACACTTGATATATTATACAAGGACCTCCCTTCCTCAACCTATTGATAGAATGTTATTTACACACAACTTCATCAAGAGGTAGATTCACCAAGGCTCACTCCTTTCTATTGGTTGGGTGCTTTCCCAAAAATCAAGTCATCCATCCATTATAAATGAATGAAATATCAATCCACGTATTATATATAGAGATATAGATGACGGATATCATGCATATAATATAAAGATGATGGCCATATATGTGTAGTTCAACATTTCCCCAGTAAATATATAATGGTATTTTACTCTATCCAAAGAAGCTTTACAAATAAGGACAGAGTTCTTGATATGTTTTTTATTCCTTTTCTCCCCCTAACTTTACCTTGGCGAAGTGATAGTATTCTTTTCACCTCCTACTCTTCCACTCATACTTCCTACATGTATTACAATTCTTATATTACCTCCAACATGCAATCTACTTTCTATTATTGGCCATTAAATGTTGTATGTAAATTACACTTCCATGATTCTTGGTTTACATTATCTTTTCATGATATGCACATTGTATTGTAGTTACACTTCCATGATTCTTGGTTTACATTATATTTTCATGATATGCATGGTTTCCATTTATAAGATTTTATACTTTATATAAAAGTAAGTGAAACCTTATTTACATGAATAATTTATGGCTCAAGTAGACACTCCTTCCTCTTTGAAAGCCAAGATATACATAGGTAATGTTTTTGTAATGTCATCTAAGGCATAAAAATATGTATATATTAACTTTAATTTAAAATTGTAAAAATAGACTAGTTCTAATGATTTTACTACATACTTGGGGAAAATATAACTTATGTAAATGTATTGTGTATGAAAATTTGTCTTATGACATATGATGGTCCCAGTCAGATGATTAGTGAGGTAACTTCTCATGTTTCTCCCATATTTGAGATGCCTATTCGAACATCTAAGCTTGTCATTGACTTGTTTGGGTGTAAAAAATAGATTGAGTAGGATCATGAGCTTGTAGTAAGTGCATTTTTAAATTATTTTTTATTGTAGTTTAAAATTAATTTCTTAACAATTGGTTGAATGAATTTTATGTTAATTTTTTACTAATACTTGTATTTAAGCAGTTTTAGCTACAAGTTAGATATGAGCATAGGACCCATAATTTGACCTTGGAGTAATCCACGGAACTAGAGGGGTCTCCACTTACTAGTAGGACATCTTAGGAGAGTCTTATTCAAGGAAGGAAAAGAGAGAGAGGTTATTTGATTAATATTATGTCTTACATGAGATGTACCTTTTTGTATGCATATATAGTAATTTATGCATTTTTGGCTTTGTATATGTCTTTATGAAATTCACCCAACATTATATTTTATGTTGGTATATGTAATTCTTTTTATGCCTATCAATAAAATCTATGTATTATTGACATTACACACATGTGCCTATATTATATGCCTATCATGGCAATCTATCTAATTTATATTTAGTTTTTATTTCATTGTGTGTTATTGTATATTATTGTTTTGATCTCCTAAACAATTATCTATCAGATATTGTATTTAATGTTTTACACAAATGAGGATTAATTATTATTATTTTTAATAATATACATATGAGATCTCCCATATGTTTAAAATTAAAGTTTTTATTTCTTTGTGTGTAGTGGAAATGACTAATGACACTCTTATCTATTTTGAATATCATCACCCATTTATAACTTTTAAATTGATCATTAACACAATTTTATTGCACTTAATACCCATACCCAATCATATTAAAAAATTTATAATTCAAAGACATAAAATCATTCATAAATCCCTCCAAATTTCTCACTCGGATGACTATACCTGTAAATTACCTAATCTTTCACCTTCACTTAGCTCTAATGCCTTTTTGAATATATTTTCTTGAAACTAGGCCTACATATTATATGCCTTATGATGCATATTTATATGGAATAAGTCTCCAAAATATCCACTCGTATCTCTGGTCTTGGTAAATATCTCATTCAATGAATTTGCTTTGTCTTAAATCTTTTATCACCAATCTAGTCTTTCTCTTAGCACTTAAGCTTAATAGCCTTCCTATATTTTTACCTACTTATTTTAAAATTTTGAGACACTTATATATGTCATTATACCTCTTAAAAACCTCTCATATCCATTTTCTAACTCATTTCATTTATTCCCTTCACAAACTTCCTCTCACTCTTTCACTATCTTCTCACTAGGCAATCCTCTTAGGTTTAAAGTACCAAATCTTGATATAGGTTTCATGAGTATAATATATTATCATGGATGATCTTGTACGATCACATAATACTTAATTTAATCTCCTATAGACCTTGAGTCACACTTTAATACTCATTTTCACATACAAAGCTACTAATGACCCCACTGGGCTTATAGCCTTTTTTTGACCTTTTCACTTTGTTTGAAAAATATATAAACTCCCATGAATATACAAAAGCATTTTAGACCATCCTCTATATTGATACAACTCTCCCTAAAGTTTAATTCTTGAATTTTCTCTATAGGTACCTTTTCCTCATAAGCCCTTATCTAATTATGCCTTTCTAGCTCTCCATTCTTGAAACAGTCATCAAAACCATACAAATATGTATTTTACAAAGTTAAAAACCACTTTAATCCTTATTGGGGATTCAAAATATGTTCCAATACCAAATTTCAATAGTTTTACATTGTTAGAATGGGATTTATAGGGTTTTTGAGTTTAAAACCCTAGTTACCTATTTAAAGAGGCCATGAAGATTCATAATTCACTTTCTTTAGTTTTAAGTCCTTCCAAAATAACCTAAAATCTTATTCAAGTATATTTTATCAATCTCCAAATTACCTAATAGGTAATATCCTTTGATTAACCTTCACTAATTTCAACCAACTCAAAACATATAAATTTAACACTCTTTAATGGACTATTGAAGACATAGGGCTCTGTCTACACTTTAAAGGTTACTAAACCCCCAATGAACTATTGTCACAATGAATTTTCATCTTACGTGTGCTCATAAATTTATCAAGCTCATAACCATACACATCCTTTCATTGGCATACTAACTAAATAGACATAGGGTAACTGAGTAAAATAGGGGTCTGTTGTGTTGGGTATGTTTGTGTTCAATAGTTCCAAACTCCCAAAATATATTTATAGTAATATTTAATCTCATCAATTTCACTAAATTATACTAAATTTATTTAAATTTACCTTATTTAGGCATAGATCAACCTTTGTTGGCATTTGATTGCATAACAAGGCATTGAATATCTACCAAACAAAGTGTTATCTATGTAAATAGGCCAACCTTTAAAATAATGGGGTAATGAACATTTTTTACTTATTTTAAATCTAACCTACATATATAACTAATCATCATGAACCTTGGATGAATGCATATGTGAATTTACTTAAACCATACAATGAATTTCTTAGCATAAAGTTTCAAATACATTACAATAACACAATTTGGGGACTATCATAGTCATAACAAAGTTCTCATCAAAGATTGTTCTCTTTTAGTTTATCACTTTTAGAAATAAGACAAATTGAACCTTAAAACCTAACACATATTTGATCTTACCTATAGATTATTTAACATTCCTACTTATTGCACCATACTTTATAAATCTCAGCATTTATTCTCTTCCTTGACTATAACCTACAGTCTTTTGTTTAAACCTACCAATACACACAAAAGTAGCCTAATCATGGCCTTTAGAGCCTTTAAAATATAATATACAAATTGATGAAAATACAATACTATTAGATTATATATATATATATATATATATAATCATTCTATATTTATTCCCTTTTATCAATTTTGATTATAAAACATAGCCCATGAAAAAGACTGGATCATTTTCTTTTGAGAGGTATGTTATCTTCTCTTCATTTCCCCATTTTTCTCTAGTCTTGGATATCTCTCTCTCACCTATATCTCTTTTATCTATCCATTATATACCACACAACACATAAAACCTCCAATCCATCCAAATTCAATATTAGTTTGGGTGGTTACATAAATTATTCTCTTACATCCACTATGAGGATAGTGTTAACATGACTAAACATGATTATTAAGGGTCATCACATTTATAACTTTGACATGAAATGTATTTAAACCCATTTTACATGATTTATGGGACATTCTAATAAAAATTCTCTCACCTAACCATTTTTAACTATGTTCCTACATCACCTTCTATAATCACCTAATGCACAGTTTGATCTTATATATTTAAGAAGGCTATGAAATTCCTATTCATATTATTTAATATCATGAATAATTTCAACCTCACTTATCAAATCTTGTTCTCAACTTGATTCAAAATCCACTCTCAAACAATCTTATTTTAAACTAGTAAATTACTCATTAGGTCAATAGGTCAATTAATCATAATAGAGTTGGAAATTAATCATTAGCTCAACATGTTAATAGGTTAATAGAAGAGGTTAATTACTCTTAAAGTTTCTAGATCTCTAGACCTAGTTGTTGCTCTATGGTAAATTTATCAACATATACTTTGTAGCTCTTAAAAATTATCTTTATAATAGTCTTTTAGAAATTGCAACTTGTTCCAACCCTTATGCAAGTTTATTGAACTCAAATCAATCAAAAACTCATCTTAATAAAGTTTTAACATGTTCTATAGGCTAAGAGTTTTGTAGAACTATTGTTTCAATGCTTCCTAACTTAATAAAAAAAATTTAAAACACATTTAGGGGGGCATAATGTCTGTGATCAGTTTACTATCCTTCCATCAATCCCAATTGACAAACCCACCACCCATTTCAGCCTCAAGAATCCCCTTCCCAATACAAGAAAAATGTAATTTTTTAGCCTAAGTTTAAACACACGTAAAACAAAAATTTTAAGTCAATTACATGAAATGTTATATCCCTTACCTACCTATTTAATCCATATAATATAAACCTATAAAAATTAGGTGGAATATTTGAGTGCAATCTATTGGATAAGTTATAGTCAAGGGTCTAAAAATGCAACTTTTTTCATAGTGAGCAAACAACTTCTTGAGCTCCAACTGGAATTTTTTCCTCCAAGACATACACAAGAGAATATATCTCTTTTATAACACATAGATGGTAAAATTACATGTTATCACACTACCATGACATTCAAATCCATCCATAATTTCATTATCACTACCATTCTGGAGCATAGAAATACTGATAATGAATGTTATTAAAGTTTAAGTTGTGATTGCAGAACTCTAATTTCGATGCTTCCTAACTAAAAAATGAAACTTAAAGAATTTATATGGGTAGATAATATCTATTACTAGGTTCTTGGTATCCCATCAGGGCTTATTACCAAACCCACCACCCATTTTGGCCTTAAGAATGCCCTTCCCAATACAAGAAAAATGCAATTTTTTAGCATAAGTTCAAACATGTGTAAAAAGAAAATTGTAAGGAATTTATATAAATCATAAGATCATTCCCATAATTATTTAATCCCTATAATTTCACCTCATATAACTCAAGTGGAATCTTTGAGAGAAAGTTGTAATGAGGGGTCGAAAAATATAACTTTTTGGGAGTGAACAAGTAATGTCTTGAGCTCTAACTGTCGTTTATACCTCCAAGACCTCCACAAAATAATATATCACTTTATTCATGTAAATATATTTAAATTAGATGTTATCACACTACCATGACATTTAAATCCACCCAAAAGTGCAATTTAACTACTGTTCTAGATAGTGGAAACACTGACAACAAATGTTGTAAAAGTTTAAGTTATGGTTGCATAGCTCTAGTTCTAATGCTCCTAATAGAAAAATGACATTTAAAAAACATATTATGGGATGTATAATGTATAGGACTAGGTTCTTGGTCTTCCATCAGGTCTGATCAACAAACCCACCACCTATTCTAGCCTCAAGAATGCCCTTTCCAATACAAACAAATGTAGTTTTAGCCTAAGATCAAATATGCATAAAATGAAACCTATAAGTCATTTATGTGAAATATTGGATCCCTCTCATACCTCTTTAATCCCTATAATCATAAATTAGAACACTTATGTGTAATCTTTGAGATCAATCCCTTAGATAAGTTGTAGTGAAGGGTCCAAAAATGCAACTTTTTTGCTTTGAACAAGCAACTTCTTGAGCTCCAACTGGAATTTCTACGTCTAAGACCTCCAACTAGAAATATATCACTAAAATAAAATATATATAATCAAATTTAACTATATAATGCCACCATGATGTTCAAATCTAGTCGAAAGTGCATTTTCACTACCATTTCAGAGTGTGGAAACACTGACAATCAATGTTGCCAAAGTTTAAGTTATGGTTGCATAACTTTAGTGCCAATGCATCCTAAATAAAAACTAACACTTATAACAAATCCAAGGTGGTGGATAACATCTAGGACCTTATTCTTCTCCTCCCATCAGACCCAATCGATAAACCCACCACCCATTCCAGCCTAAAAAATGCCCTTCCAATACAAGAAAAATACATTTATTTAGCCTAAGTTCAAACACCCATAAAATGAAGCCTATAAGTCATTTATTGAGATTAAATCATGTCCAACATAAGCCTCAATGACATCCAAATTGATTTTTTTCTTAGCTTCAATAATATAGAATTAGTTACTGACAGTGCCAACCATGTGAAGGTGGAAGCTTATTTGGCACCACTAACCTACAAAAAGATTATTACTAAGTAATTAAAAATGAAATTTATATGTACTACCTATAAAATAAAAAACATTTTGTAAAATTTATTACATCTACATTTGAAAGGTCAACATACCTATGTATTTTAATCCAATGAACCACTAGGATCTACTCTAACCTTGATAGTATCAAGAATAACTTCATGCTCAGACTCCCAAACTTTTCATAGTTTAAAAAATCAAATTTGAATAGTGTAGTATCTTTCTGTGCATTTCAAGCTCTTCAAACAACCATAGGTATAAATATGTTATAAGATATCATTGAAACCAAGTTCTAGTGACTATCACTGACCCAGTGGGATAGTTAATATTTTATCCATCTATAACTGGGGAAGTTAATTTTTTATTTATCTTTATACACTGACACAAGTAGTAATCAGTTCCCTCTTCATTATTTTCATCTATAATAACTATAAATCATGCCCTATATCACAAAAAATAATTTTGAGTGACAATATGAAGATATATAATGATAATAAATTATATATAATAAAGAATATTCTACCTAGCTTCACTAGATCATATATATGGTCAAAGTCATTTGATGATGTCATATTTGTAAGTTACAATATTGTTGCAACCTAATATGTGTTGATTGAAATTAGAGGTTTACAACTCCGATCATCCACCCACTCTTGTGACTCACACTCATTCTAAATAAAATAAATGCATGTAGAACATAAACATGTCAAGTGTCTCATATGAACAGTCCAAGAACTTGCATTTGAGATCAGAAATCAGTAGAGGTCACTTGAACCCATTATAGTCATACAATCATCATACTTTACCAAATGTTCACTCTCCATTAACCATAAATGTTTATGAATAGTATAATTTTGTTGAGCACCATGACACATTTTCTCATTATGCCATTTGACCATAGTTTTTACATTTATAAAAAGAATACCCTCTTCAAATTTTAACTCCTCTCTTAAAATAGCTCTTTTTACACATGCTCCAGCACCATCATTTTCCCCTTTATAAGAACCAGCCCCGGTCAAACTCTAAATGTGTTATACACCAATGGTAATGTGTATCCTACTCAACCAATAAAACATTCCTACATTTTTGAATTGTGATGTGCAATTGTCTGACTAAATGTAATCTTGATCAAAAGTAATGTTCCTCTGACTCAACTATTCATAGAACTTCTAAAAACAACCTTGCACATAATCTAAATGGTTTGATTGGTCATCATTGATATATAAATTGTACTCCCTTAATATTTTATATTGTTACTCTATCATATTAGGTGTATGCATGAATGCTATATGCAAGAATATGGCAACTTATGATGAGTTGTAATATTATGATTGAACTTCTATTTGGGGTTTGAATGTGTAATTTTCATCAAAATCAACTACTGAAATAATCAAACCAAGTGGGAATGTATCATTGATTATCTTAAAATGTTCATCCAACCATCTAGCCTTATGTGTGTTCCTTGTATACTAATAAATATTCTTCTCCCTAAATTTAACCAAAATTTTAGAAACAAGTATCTTTTTTGTAAAAAGCTCACACCTTTTAGATTATTTCCATATTTTACTTGATAAGTCATCGATTTATATTTTCTTAAACCAACTACTTTCTATCCAATTGCATTTATAATCTACTCATGGATACATTTATTTAATGTTGGCAATCTACGACAAATGCTACAACTTTTATTTATACATGATTTTTTGTTAAATAATTTTCCATCCATTCTTTTGAAAAAGATAGTTGGAATAAATTACTTGGCTGATTTTGGTGCCAATTCAATGCCACACTCCTAAAAAAAGTTTTTAGTATGAAAATTACAACAAATATGGCAAAAAACATCATAATGCATTAAAAAATCAACATATTGCTATAATAAAAAGTGGTGCATGTGGGATTTATTTTTACATAAAAAGGTTTGGCCATCTCAAAATATCTTAGACAAATTAAAATTTGTGGATATGTTTCCAAAAATTTAGAGTATAATTTTGTTTTAATCATATAAAATAAATGTTTTGGATGTGGTTCATGATTATGAGAACCAACTCTTCTTTTCACAACATTTCTTGCATTTAGTAAAACTCTTGTATTGTCTTTCTAAAATTTAGCAAATAAATCTTTGAGAGTATCAGCTATAGCCTTATCCTTCAATGTAAGTCTACCAGAGAATGCCCATAGCTCATTAGTATTAGGTTCATTATGTCTTTCACATCTTTTAATTGATTTCATTATTATTTTTCTGTTTATATTAAATGTTTGGCTTATTTTTGGAACCATTCATTTTTTACCTATTTTTTCACTTACTACATAAGTTATAATTATATGTCAATAAATATTACAATCTTGGGTATATGCTTTTAGGTCTATAGTATGATATGCATCCTACATATTTTTAACACTTTCATTTTTTTCATCATCCATGCTAGATGTTTTTAATCCTACTATGTAAATTATAGGTGTCATCTTAATCAATTTTATCAATGAAACAAATAATTGACATCATTGACGATCATAATCCAAATTATGAAAGAAATTATCCCAAATTTATTTATCCTATACAATTAAATGGAGATCAAAAGTTTTTTTTATGCATTGGTTCTAAAGTATTTTCATTGACTTCAATTAAGTACTTTTCTTTTCTATGCACAATTCTTGGAGGTGTTGTTAATGGCGGAATTTGTTAAGAGGGTGTTTCTAAATTGTTATTAATATCATTGTTTAGACGTGGGATGATAATTTCGTCATTGTTTATTTATTCATTATATGTTTCCATGAAATTTTATTGATGGTTAATTTCATCTTTATTTATTTCCATCAATTTTTCTTCATTTATGGGGGGTGATGCATCATACATAAACTCATCATCAACAAAATAAAAAACTTGGAACTTTGAATGTAAACTTCCAACAACATCTATTTCATTATTATTCATTTTATTGTGGTCAATTTCATCATTATTCAAATCATTATGGTCAATTTAATCATTGTTTAATTCATTATTTTCAATTGACTCATTATCTATGGCATTTGGTTCATCAGAATTAGAGTTTGTACCTTGTCTACCATGAATTTTTTCCATTCATATCTTGTTTCTCTCTCTCAAATCTTCTAATTCCTATGGTGTTTTGTTTTTGAATATCTTCCTCTTCCTCAAATGTGATACATCACCCATCAAGTATAATTGATAGTTTTTTGAATATGGGGTCAAGTACGCAAGTACTATAGGTCCCATAAAATATGCAAATAATGTTTGTGTTGACATAACTCTCAATTTGGGAAAAAAGTAAACGTTGAAAACTAAGATTAGTCTATAATAATAATAATAATAATAATAATAATAATAATAATAATAATGTGTTTACATTATTTGTTATACTAGGTTCTGGTTTAACATACATATTGAGAAGCATATATAAAGAATAAAATGATCACATTATGTAATAACATGATTGTGTTAATCTTAATACTCAGTAGGTGTTATAAATTGACATTAAGAACTTATTATTGTATATATTAAGAAGAAATCAATCATGTTATTAAATAATGTGATCACATTATACTTAATATAGATTAGGGATTAGGGATTAGA